>JANHFT010009128.1:151099-167085 GCA_032467955.1 Pseudoxenodon macrops
GTCTGAAGTGGTGTAGGGTTTCCTGCCTAAGCAGCGGGTTGGACTAGAAGACCTCCAAGGTCCCTTCCAACTCTGTTATATATTTGCAAACTATTAAAAGTCCTTAACTGGACTGCAGTGGGATATGAATATAATATGCAGACCAATGTATATTGAAAATGGGGAAAGACCTGTGATTACAGAGGGAAGAAAAGTTTATGAACATTGTGTTTTAGTACTAGTGCGTCGCCCCGTAGGTGTGGCTTCTCCCCACTGCGATGCATTGCTGCTGCATTACACACTTTTTGTCTCCCAAGTAGGAACAATGTGCTTGGTATCCACACCCCACACCCCAGCACTCTGAGGCTCTATAATAAAACACCCCATCTTCGCAACTGTTAGGAAAGGCGAATAGGAAGAAGCTTTAGAAAAACGGAGGAAATCTGGTCTTTTATTAAGTATTTGGCCAGGACAATGGATTCCAAAGGGGAGGAACAGCGTCAACATCTTGCTTTTCGGTAGGTGCTGAGAAGAAGCGAAGGGACAGAGATGTTTCCTAGCAGCCCCGCTGGGGTTTCTTGCAGGGACAGTCGTCCTTTTTCCATTTGCTGGGCAAAGCCTGGTTCTATGAGAGCATGGTAGTTTCTCACGGAGTGGATAGCCCACCCTGCAGCATTCCTGAGAATTGTACAATATAATCTTGAGTCAGCAGGGTGGATTAGCCCTTTTTCATTGGGTTTACACTTGTGACCTTAACAGTAGAACTGCAAAAAAGCAAAATGGGATATATGCATCTTTGCCATGACAGCCCTTCTGCATTTCAACTTAAATACACACAACTGAAAACAGCTACCATTCACTTTAAATTATGTACAAAACCCTATATATTGTTTTTTTTTTCTTCTGTTGCTGCTGGTTTTGGATTACACATATAAATACAAATTAGCTATTCTTCTAAAAAGTGGTTATAATAGTAAATAAATACAAAATAAGAATCTGACCTTTATACTTCATGTGCTGTGGGAAGGGGGGGGAAGGGTTAAACCCATATAAAATGTACAACTAAAATATGTTTTAAAATCTTTAAAAAGGAATAACTCTCTGATTAAAATATCTTTCCTCACTTTTTTTTTTCTGTAGACATAAATAGATTTTCAAAATAGATGTGTTTAATTCTCCATATCATAACATAAATAAGGTCTTCATTGGGAAATATTAAAGTGTCAAGTTGTGTTTGTGTGTGTGTTATTTTTTCCTGTTCCATTCGTCCCTTTGATTTTGCTGCTGCCTCAGCGGCACCCACATCCTTCCACGACCATGTCCTGATAGTTCTTTAGTACCACCTTTTCATTCTCGTCAAGATACAGCATCGAAATGGGACTTAGTTCTGTCGGCACGCAGCAAGCTTTGGGAATTTTGGAGTTCACAGAATTGACCAGCGTCTGAACAATGGCATGGTTGGTGGAATTCAGATGATCTGCCAATGGGAAGGGACAGTCTCCATGGCAATAGAAGGCACTGTAACCTGGAGGGGCCACGATCCAGTCATTCCACCCCACATCATTGAAATCCACATATAAAGGATGCCTTCTGCAATTGGATTTATGGCGTTTGCGTTGTCTGTGTTTGGTCTGACGTTTCTCTCTCTTATGGAGCGGGTGGCCCATGCCGTCATGCCCAAAAGTGACCAGTAAGGGTCTAATCCGAGGCCAGCTAACATCATCTTGATGCAATGACCTACTGATCCTGACATGCCTCTTGGAGACGTTGCTGGCATTGTTCAAATGTACCACTTCTGCCACAAAACCAAGGTTAGGTTGCCCATGCGCAATCCATCTCATTACAGCTGGCGTGACATCAAACGTTTCCCATTTGCTGGCATTGTGATGCACGAAACGGGTGTCCAGGAGGCTTATGACAGGGTCCTTGGTAGCCTCTTGTTCCGGTTTGAGAATTTCATAAATATTAATTCGGTGATGAGAGCTGCCGTCGTGTTCAGCGGCATCTTGGATGTGCTCCCGAAAAACCTGGAGTTCAGCTGACGTGATAATCTCCCCGTCAGGGACAGATGTTAAGTTAAAGAAGAAACGGCGAGATGTCTTCCCACTTCTTTCTGGAAGCTCTTCCAGGGTTTCTGATTGAAGGAGGAGAAAAACAAAAGGGCAATCAGCAATTTAAACCCTGCAGCATAATGCCTGAGTTGCATTCTGAAACTTTCAAACCACTTTTGCATAAGCCAATGTGCAATTACACCCAGAATTTTCCCCTTGTCTTTCTACTTATCACTTTCATGAAGCTTAATATTGCTCTGGTTGCCGTCCAGCCTTTCAATCCCAACGGATTGAACGGCATTCTGAATTCCAGGTGGTCGTAATAAAGGGGGAAGAAATGTGAGGCATTGCTCTGGAATTCAAGGGCATTAAAGATTTTTTTTTTTTTTAACACGGCAGTTAGCAGGGGCCCTGTGAGAGTAATTAAAAAGTGACTAAGGATCAAGGAAAGGGATTGCATTTCTGAGATTTCTTAAAAAAACAAACCACCCAGCTGCAGCTTTCATGTCAGTCTCCCCCCAATCGGTTCCAAAAGCATTATGCCACAAGTTTCATAATTTACAAACCTTACCATCCAAAAAGATTTTATCTTAATTACAGGCAACTTTGCAAAGCACACCCAGTGATTTGACTCAAGAGGGCCCTGAATGAAAAGTATTTGGATAAATTTAGGCATTCACTTAGGGGAGAACCTACAGTGACCTAAGCCTTCCGTCCAGTAAACACACGCAAAGGTCCAAGGAAAACGTCGTGAACATTCATTACAACAGATGCATCCGGTGTTTATCAAGCCAGGCAAGCCTATCAGACATGTGGCTGTCCGTCTACTATTTGCTTACTATAGACTGTGAGCTGAGAGGCACATAGGAGTTCATGCTTCAGTGGCTAAGAAGCCTTCAGGAGTACTGGGCAATTGTTTTGAGAAAGTGTTTGACTCCCAACGTGTACAATGTGTCATCTCCTCCTGTGTTCTCCAACCCAGGTCTTTCCAAATGATTTGCGAAGGCAGCTTTCAGAATTTCAAGCAAGTGAAACAGAAGTCTTATCTACCTTCTCAATATATTCCTGGTTTCTCATCCCTATTTTCATGGTTAAACAAAAATCTGAATTAAGGTCATCTGACTTGTTAGCTGTGCTACGCTGGCTGGAATCTAAATCTCAAATACAAGTGAAACAAAGCGAACCTAAACCATATTTTCTTGTGGCTTTTTTTTTTTAAGGGGGAGTAAACTAAAAAGATGGAGTGCCAAGAAAAAGAGGATACGAAGAAGAGAAAGAAACATAGGTTATATAGCCGTATACATATAGAAAGGAAAAAAGAACTCATGTGGAAGATGAAATCAAAGGTTGGGTTTGAAACTGAATAAAGCATTCTTAAATATTTTATAATGTAGGTTTTACTTACTTTAAAATTTCAGCTAAAAAAATTAATCCCTCTACAATCATTTAACCTTTACCATCTCTTTAATTTAACCAGCATTAAATCATAAACTTCCAATGGATGTCTTTCACTGAAATTCTGAACACGAGATTGTTTTTTTTAAAGGCAGAGATAATTAATGTTTCCATAATCACTAATTCCATAATTAGTATTCCATAATCATCATTCCCCTCAACATCTCTAGTTTAGGCTGGAAGCAAGTATGCCCAGGCCAATCAAGGAATTACACAACAGCAAAACCAACACACATTGGGCTGCATGAACACTTAGTTTTGTTTTAAACAGACCTACTGTACTGAACTTAATGGGATTTAAGTGATTTCAGATTAGCCAAAGTATCATGGACTTCAGCAGGTTGACTCTAAGTACAATTAAGCCTGGGCCTGACACTTTTTTTTTAATAACAGAGGCATAAATGTTATAACTATGGCTCAGCTAGGCATAGTGCCAATTCTTTATCACAGGGAATTCATTTGGAATCCTCAGCAGCAGTAGAAAGCCACAATCTGGGCACCTTGTGATGTGCTCATGTAACACCTCCACTCTATGAAATGCAGTGTTTTTCAGTAGGCTTCTGGGTACAATTCAAGATGCTAGTTGAAACCCTACAAGGCACAGACACTGGGCACATGGCATTGCAGGATTGCATATCTCAATTGCTTCTGCTTGTCTCATCAAATCCAGCAGAATGGAATGCACCAGTTCCCTTCTATAAAGCTATGTCATCTAATGGGGTTCAGGTGATATGCCTTCTCAGGAGCACTGTATCTCCAGAGATATGGATGGCCCTGATCTTGTTAGCCTTTAGGAATGCCTTAAAAACGTGGCTCCATCTCCACTCACTGGGGATAAGATATTAAGTGATGTCAACCTGTGTGGTTGATGTATCAATTTCTTTTCTTTCTTCTTTTTCAATTTATACTGTAGGCCAGCCATCTTCCTGGTTTATTTGCGCTTTCAACATTTTTTGTTTATCACTTTTAATTTTTTGTGCTAGACCTTCTTTATCTATTAAATTCAGCTTATATTTCATTTGGTTCTTTATATTCTTTTTTTGTGTGGATCTTTTTGTAATTCTATCTCTAGTCTCTTGTATTCTTCCTCTAGTATTCTTTTATTGTGTCTCTTCTTTTTGTTTTCCTTTCCCATGTATGTTATAGTTAATCGTCTAATATATGCCTTAGCTGTATCCCATACATTTTGTAATGACGTTTCTTCTTTTCTGTTCTCTTTAAAGAAAAAGTCTAGTTCTCTTTCCATAAATTGAGTAAATTTATTTTCTTTTAATATTGTTTGATTCAATGTCCATCTTAATTTCCTTTTTTGCCCCTTCCATATAACCTTTATCGGATTATGATCCGCCCAATTACTTGTTTCTATATTTATTTCTTTTTATTAGATTTTAACTCTGCTGACATCCATATCATGTCTATTCTTGACCTATTTGAATAAAATGAATATTGATTTTCCTTGGGATGTATCTCTCGCCATGTATCTTGGATGTCTAGTTCTTCCGCCATTTTAAAGAAAGCCTTAGGAAGTGTTGTTGTTTTTTGGTGAGCCTCTGCATAATATATACTATTTGGATCAGGCATATCCAACCTGCATGCCATGGACCACATGCCACCCTGGACAGCTAGTAATGTAGCCCGTTAAGATCATAAACTTTTAGCATTACGTGTTTCACATACATTAACTATATTATACATTTTATATGTGGCACAAGACAATTCCACTCAGTGTGGCCCAGACAAGCCAAAAGATTGGACACTCATGATTTAGGCAGCTCTATTGCTATTACAATCCTTTACATTTTTGTTTTTAGATTTTAGACTAAATAAATATTAGTGTTACTGTAGCTATGGCACGGTGGCCATCATTCAAAAATTCCTTCTTCTCCAATGCCTGAAAGAATCACAGCTTAGGGCCACCCAATGCAACTTCAAAAGAAACATGCATTTACATGGCAAAACAGATAGGCAGGAACAAGAGGCACAAGTTTTCCAGCTTACTTTAGTTGGTTTAGTTAGTTTGAACTCTACTGTTGATTCTTAGTTTGTTGATCGCTATATCCCTTTGTATCAATGCCCCATACCTGCTGGTACATGTTGCAATATTATCCTGTGCTCTTCGCTTTCCACATCACAGGATGAAACACCTGTTTCAGGAGTTATCATGAGAGGTAGAAGGTGCAGGTAGATTAAAGGCAGACTTGCTAATGTCTGAATAGTAATATAAAGATGTATTTCCAAAGCCGAATCTACTATAGGATTTTTGAGTTCTGCCTCAGGAAATTAAGTCTTTCCAGAGATGGGCTAGGTCTACTTTCTTGTAAGTACTTTTAAAGTTGCTAATTATATGAAATGAATTTTATTTTATGGATATCACCCACCTCAAATCTTTATGCTTTACCTCTTAAAAACCCCACTGCCCAGAAATCCTGTAGTTTCCTCACCCTGCCCTTTAACAAACATCCCTGACCTCCCCATTCTTACACATTTTCCCCATTCCCCATTAGACCTTTCTCAAAGTCTGGCCATCCAAGACTGGGGATTTTTTTTCCTTGCGTTCGCTCTTGTCTTCACTCCTTTCTCTTCCTTCTGCTTTCCCATTTCCACTCTGCCCACGTCAAAGCAACAGCTTACCCAGTGGCTAGGGAGGGTTCACCAGAACAACAGGCCATAGACAGCTGCTGTTTACCTCTCCTTCTATGCGCTTGTAATCCCTGGGTTACCTTCACAGCCTATTATTTTGTTTTATAAGTCCCTAAAAATTCCTTCCTAAGTATGTTGTCAGTGTGAATTTACCACATGTGCTCATGGCAACTTATTTTCCTGTATATCTAAGTCCAGTCTAAATGTCTTATAAATGACCATGAAAACGTTTTTATATATATATATAATATTTAAACTATACACTGGGGGGGGGGGAACACCCTAATCTAACTTTGGTACTGTGTAATTACTGTTCCCTTTCCATCTACAATCCAAGAATTTAGAGGATATGCAGGCTACGCAAAATCCTCCAACCTGTGCAGCACTTACTTTTAACTCAATTTTTATGGGATTGTGCTCTCTTATGCTGCATTTCCACTGAAGTTTTTATCTCATACCCTGAGTCTGCCCCAACTGATGAAACAATGCAGAGAGGTTTGCCACTGCTCAATGCAAGGAGAATGCTGTTCATTAAAGCAAAATGCCAATTGTGCAGAATGGACTCTCCAAGATCCTCCGTGGCAACTGTAGGACAGCAGTTTCTCAGAAACTTGATGACTGTTACAGCGGTGGGTTCCTGCTGGTTCGGACCGGTTCTCTAGAACCAGTAGCAGGAATTTCCCCCCGCTTGCCGAACTGGTAGTGATGGCCGGCCGGACACACACACCCCGAACCGGTCCTCTGGCCAAAAATCAGTGCTCCAGCCTCAAATCGGCTGAAAAACAACCCTCTGTGCATGTGCAAAAGGTTTCTGCGCATGCGCAGAGGGTTTTTACCTGGAAGTGACAAGGGTGCGCGCATGCGCACTTCCGCCGCGACTCCTAACCAGTAGGGAAAGTAAGTAGAACCCACCCCTGGACTGTTAGCAATCCTACATTGTGGACACATATGACTGGGAGGAAGGAGAGCCCCTATTGCCACATTGAAGGGTAACATACCATAATTAAAGCAAGTTTACTCATAAGGACAGATCATTGGGGCTATTCAAATCAAGGGCACCACTGCTTTTGCTGCCCACAATCATCAGATGAGCAGGAACCTACACCTAGATTTTGTCTAAAGAGCCATCAGCATCATATACATGTTTATCTTCATAGGCCCATACATAAGTTCTTTCACAGAGGCAGTCCTCTGGTTATTGCTCCTAATCTGAACTGGAAACAGAAACAGGAGGATTTTCCAGAAAACAGTCTCCCAATAATAGTACAGCTGGCCCTCGACTTAACAACAGTTCATTTCGTGCCCCTTCGAAGTTACAGCGGCACTGAAATAAATGCCTTACGATAAGTGTTTTTCACACTTATAACCACTGCAGTATCCTCGTGGTCATGTGATCAAAATTCAGCTGCTTAGCAACCGACTCATACTTATGATGGTTGCAATTTCCCTGGGGGGTCATGTGATCCCCTTTGGCGAGCTTCTGACAAGAGAAGTCAATGGGGAAGCCGGATTCACTTAACAACCGCGTCACTAACTTAACTGCTGCAGTGATTCACTTAACAACTGAGGCAAGAAATGTTGTTCAGTGGGGCAAAATTAACTTAACAAGTGTCTTAACAGAAATTATGGGCTCAGTTGTGGTGGTAATTTGAGGAGTACCTGTATTTATTCCAGTAATTGGCTCTCCACAGAGTTATATCAGAACCTATTTTGTCACATCCTTTTTCCCCCCCTAGGTTTTCCTATCTTAATTAGATACTATTTTATTCTGCCTCCCCTCTTTAGAAATACTGCTTTCTGTGTTGCTGCTAAAGCACTTTTGTTGTTTTGTTTTGTTTTCGTTTTCCCACCTTCCTGTCAGCCATTCTGAGAGGTTGTTTGAATGAGAGGGTAAAACTTGTCACGAATGGACTTCCAAAAATCACTGGATGGTGACTGCATTTCTAAACCAGGGTTCTACAAAGACAATCTTACATAGGCCACCTAGACTAGGGGTCTCCAACCTTGGCAACTCTAAGACTTGTGGACTTCAACTCCCACAATTCCTCAGCCAGCAAAGCTGGACGTTGAAGTCCACAAGTCTTGCAGTTGCCAAGGTTGGAGACCCCTGGCCTAAACAATTAACTCAGTGGAAGATTCAAATCCACTTTTCAAATCCAAAGCCTCACTCCTGCCCCTCTTCATATTGCTCTCAGAGTAAGGCCGAGTACAAAGTCCTTCAGATGTTACTGAGTATTAAAAGCCAACCCAAGACAGTTTTTAGTTCAGAGCTTTAGCAGGAACACCAATAAAGTCCTAAGCAATTTAGTTAGACATCTATGCACATAAATAAAATAAAAGATGGGGAAATGTCCATTTGAACTAGATTTCAAAACTGAGTCAGCAAATTTTCCAAGTTACATGTGGCATTTCCATGATTATTCAAGATAAATAATGAAATTCACAGGAATAAGGCTTACTTGAGTGGTAGTAACTAAATTAGGTATATATACTCACTCAGAAGTAAATACTATGGAATTTAAGTAGATGGATTTATTCCCAGGTAAAGTTAGATAAATTTGTAGCCTGAAATATGTATCAGTTTTCCTTTGAACCATGTGGATGTGTAACTGTGCATTAAAATGCAATTTGGCACAAGTGGCTGGTGCAATATACATTCTCCCATTAATTAGTTTTATATTTATACGCAAAGCAGTGTAAACACAGTGCAAGGTTAAATTACAACATTAACCTCTTACCGCATTAAGACTTGCTATTAGTTAGCATAATCAGTATAGCCACACCCCTTGTACAGAAATTTAATTAAACCTAAAATACATATGTATGAGTGAGGGGTTTTTTGTTGTTGTTGGCCATATTAGCTTTATAACCTGTTCAGTCTGCTTTTTTCCTTTGCTTTTACAGTAAATCCAGGGCACTAATGTAAAAATGAACAGCTGTGCATTTATAGTCTTTGGTTTGGTAATGGCTGCCAAAAACAGTGAATAAGTAGCTTCTGCAGGTGTACCTATATTGCATTAGCACAGGTGTGGGTGGGATGAAATAAAGTGAATAAGGAACCTGCAGGTTAGGGTTGGGCAAACGTCAGGCTTGCAGGAACTACCTTGTGTTTCATGTAGAACCCCAAGATTGTCCACAAACCTTGGGCTGAAGATACACTTACAATTAAAAAAAATAGCTTTGAGTGCCAGAACTAACTTAAGATCAACCTTCCCACGCTCCTTGTTACCCCATCGTTCCTTAATGTCAGATGGTGATGGGGAGTTGCTATCATGGTTAAGAGGTTTATTAAAAGTCAGAGATCCTTGCTCACTGCTATGGTTCTTGTAAGATCAGTAAATTTAATTAGATCCACTTCCTTCCGCACCCTTGCTATAAATTGGAAATAACTAATCTTTTCCTTATGCTATTGCTATCAGGTATTTTTACTAGATTACATTATTTGAAGATTGTATTAAATAGCTGTTTATATGCATCTGAACTAATTGCACACATTGTGTCTAAAATCACACACGGAAAGGAGAAATGAGATACAGAAAAGTTTGGATAGATAAACAGAGCAGGGAGCTAAAAGAAATAATTGTTTAGAAAACGAAGATCCAATATTTTACACCTTAGGGCTGTGGACAAGTTTGTTCAAGTTTTATGTACCCCAATACGTGCACTTTGCACAACATTTCAGACAGGGTGTCTTTAATTTAATAAAACAGACTAGTTCTAAAAGACATTGTTACCAATTAACTGACTGCACAGGCAGAGTATTGCCTTAACTCACAATTGTTTTGCCTTTAGTAAATGTATATTTGCCTGTGGCTTTTAATCTCAGTAAACCCTAGTTGCTTATAAAATCCGGGGACAGCTGCTCTGAAACTTATCAATCTTGTTTTCTAAAGGGCTTACCCTTAGGTCTACACTAAATCAAAATTTAAACAGAAGACAAAGTCATAGTGGAGACAATACAATTGATTGTCAAAGTGATCTCTCACGGGGATTAGATAGGGATTAGAAAACCTTCCAAGTGACCCTACGGCCAACTGTATATTCCACGGACTTTTCTTACTGCTTAGCCTCCCAACAGTTCTCAGTGGAAACTAATTTGAACAGAATCTGTGCTTGAAAATAAAAAGAAATCTACCTTCTTTGTCAGCTATGGATCAGGTAAAATCATTTCAAAAGGAAATTCATGCAAAGGCCCATAACTATTATTTCACTTGTATGAAAACTATGCTATCTACATGTTTAATGAAACACAACTAAAATTTCTAGCTGTGTTGAAGGGGAGAAAAATCTGGTTTCTTTCTACTCCTCCTCAATTTTGCTCCAGCTTGTTTCATATAATTTATATACTCTTTGAGCAAAATTGGAATTTCTACCATGGTAGGTGAACTGGCCATCCTCAATACCAGCCAACCACACGCACAATAAAACAAGGAACTGCAAAAGTGACAGCAGTTCCTATCATCCCAAAATTTCATTTGCCTCAGTTTAGGCATTCACCACAGGTCAGTTCCTGAGAAACCTAACTGAATGTTGGTTGCAGTGTGTTTTAATTGTCAAGCAAGCTACAACGATCCTTATTATCGTAAATGGTAGGGAAGGATTTCTGTCCAGATATTATATTTTACAAGATTTCTACCTAGGATATTCAAATTGGCAGCAAGCAGTTCTGTAACCCTGCGGCAACAAGATTCCACTTTCGCCACATAATTTGGGCCCGAGCACAACTGGTACAACCGGAGTCAACTCTACGCTGATTTAAACATATTGATGTCTATGTGCTTGAAAGTTTCTAACACAACTCAGGCTGGCATTTCCCAGTAGAAGGTTATACAAAAAACAGAAAGCTAAGTCCACAAACACATTATTAAGGCTCTAGCACTGGTTTTCAGGTGGGGGTTTGGGAAAGCAGTGGCCCCATAGTTGTTGCTGAACTACAACTTCCAGCAGTCCTAGCCTATAGTGTGGGATATCAGGGAGTGTGACTCAGCACAATCTGGAAAGCCATAAATTCTCCAACACTCTTTTGGAATACCAGTTAATTTTATAAACTGCTCAGGCACAGTTGCAGTATCAGCAGAGATGACAATTACATTTCATCCACTTGCATTTTCTAATAATTTCTTGTTTCTTTTGCACAAACAGTTTTTTTTTTTAAAAAAAAGCCTTACATTTTAAATAAACCATTTTCAAAATTGTACATACATCTGCAAGGAAGGGGCTTGTTATTATTTAAGTTGCAAGTATTACTACAATTGCAAGTGACTGAGTTGCAATTGCAAGTGAGTCAGAAGTGTCCACGCTGCCAGAATCTATCTTAGCAGCCCAGAGCTACAGGTTGCAAATATTCAAGCCAGACAGAGCAATTTTTATTTTAACTCGATTGGGTTGCTGGATAAATAACTCATTTCCCTTACCTTCGTGATAAAAGCTCCTGACAGTATTGGCTCTGCTGCTCGCTTTCTCTAGACTATAGTCCATGGAAGTTGGCTTCTGACTCGTGTGCAGATGGTAGAGCTCCAACATATAGGAAGGAATAATAGCATTCTGGGTTGGGGTGGGCCGCCGCTTCAGTCCAAACATATTGAGCAGACGCAGTTCAAATTCACGCAGGATTTCTTCTGAGAGCTGCAGCGGAGCCGGCTGGCCCAAATCAGCACTGAATCTTCGCCGGTCGCCCACCTCAGGGATGAGACTGGCAGAGCCCCCTAGCAGTGTGTGATAAAGCAGCAGCACTAGTAGAGAGCAGGTCCTGGCCACCATGGTCATCAACCTATGTACAAGGCACAAAATCAAAAGACGGAGTTAGATTCCAATGGAAGGAGGGGGGACATGATCAGTTCCGTGTTTGGGAGCATGCAGAAGGACCAAATAGAGGCGACGTTCCACAGGCAGGTCCTCCTAGTAAGATGTCCGACGCCTGCTGAATATGTTCAACTTTCTTCCTCTGGAAAATCCAGGTGAAGTGAAAATAGTACCAAATGTCTCCAGCCCTCCTTCCCCCATCCGCGGCTACTGCCTGCCTAAACTATATGATGAATTCGAGGTTTAATGGCAGAGGCTTTCAAGGCTCACTCAACATGCCACTCAACTCTCTGTTGAAAGCTGGATGGGCGCGGGAGAGAAGAATGCCATGGTCACATGACACAAATTGGGGTCCAATTTGGGTTGGTCACCAAGACCAAAGGTTTAGTCTCTGGTCCGGGTGACCGACCCAGATTGGATCCTACAACATTATCCTGAGACGTATAAATTTGCCTTCATTCATGACAAATTGGGGTGCCTCTCATAGCCTTAGCAGTAAGATTCCACCATGGCACAGTGTGTCTTAGGAGCAACCAATTGCCAGATTTGGCAAAATTAGATTTCTAAAGCCAGACCATGATTTTCCAAGTTACCCAAGAGCAGATGTTCACTTCTGAGAGTAAAGGGAAATGAAATGATTAGGTTATGGGGAATCCCCAAATATTTATAACATGATGGGGCTAAGGAAGTAGAACTTCCTGAAACAGGCAACCACTCAAAGTTTAGGGCTGGGAGTGGGAGGATATGCATTGGACTTCTAGCTTTGGGGAATCAATAACATATGACTGCTATCTCTGAAAGCAGCTTGGGTAGCTTGTTCCAACAAGGAAAAGCTGCTTTCTTAACAGATTATAAGGAAAAACAAGGCTTAGATTTTTAAAGAGAAAAATCAATAGAAAGGGAAGCTAACTCACTTCATAACTAAAGTAAACTTGAGCATTATGAATGGAGAAAGGTTCTGAACTGTAGTAAACATTTAGCAGGAGGAACTTCCCATCCATCACAAAGCTACTTGCTGATTCCCTAAGAACTGGATATAGGCAACTTATGCCAGTGAAAACCATGATTCTACTGATTAAAATACAGATTATAGACTGAAAGTGGCAAGCACAGCATAAAATTAAGCATGCATAAACCAGCCTAAAAGTAAGAATGCATAATGCATCAAGCTGTACATTAAAATGTGCAACTAACTGTGTGCATAATTGGGGCGCTGTGTTTTGACAATTAAGGGTGCATATTCATCATTACTGTGTGTCTTCTGCTTCTTCAGATAAAGGTAAACCATTATTTAGTGGGATCTTCGCGGAAACCTAACTTCATCTCTTCCCCATGACTCTTTTCATTCTCCACGCCCTCTTCTGGACTGTAATGGCATTTGGTCTACTGTAACATTGTTCAGTGCTTAGATTCATTCAGCGGATGAAAACTGAATGGGTCTATGTGAGTCATCATTTGTGAATGGGTTACTTACTCTGCTTAAAACAGCAAGGGTTTATGCAAGTTATTTTTACCATCTACGATACAGTTTTAAAGACAGATGAATTGTTTCAGCTCCAGTGAAGGGTTTGAACACTTTGTATTTACTCAGTCAAGGTAACTAATCCCGGTGCAACCATTTGCAGCCTAGAGAGAGGGATTAGTTCATTGGACAGGATTTGCAAAGGGAGGAGGGAAAGCACCGGGCAAGACTCAAATGTGCAGAAAAAGGCCTGGTGTCAAACCCAGAGGAAACCAAGCTCACACACACATTGCACACCCAAATCCACAAATGGAAGCACATTTTAGGGGAAATGGAAGGTGTCAGTTTGCCACGGTACAGTAGCACCAGATGAAGAGAATGGGCAGGAGTCCAAACAACTTGGTATCATGCAAGGGGTGATATGTGTAAAGAAAACAAAGGGTCCCACCTGGTGTGGGGGCCTCAACCCAGACACTTGCTGGAAAACCCATCTTGGGAAAACACAGGGCAATAACTTTTATCAACTCCTGCTTGCTCTCCAGATAGTTGGCAAAGGATGCAAGTTGTAGATCAACTTCTGGCATGCACTAGGCTGGGGAAAGTTGTTCAAGAGGATGCTGGACTACTGCTTGGGTAGCACCCACTATGTCGGGCATTTGCTTCAAACGCATCTTCCACCATGACCACCACCACTCTAACTTTTGGGGTACTTCACACAGAGATATTAAGATGCCACTTATCAAGAACTGGGGAAGCAGAGGCATAGACCAAGATAATGGAACATGGAGAGGAACCTCTGAGGTCCTACAATCACCTGAAACCAAGGAGGGCTCACCCCCTCGCTTCTTTCTTCAGGAAAGTTTGGGGGGGAGCGCCGGGAAGGGACAAGGAAGGGCCACCGACGTCACTGGAAAGAGGAAAGGGGCTGAGGCGGACTGGACCCTCGGAAGAGCCTTAGCAGGTGCTGCCTTCAGCCGCGTCCCGTCTCCCGCGATCCCCACCCCCACCCCACTTTCCTCCGACCTCCGCCACCACCACCACCCCTTACCTTTTAGGATGCCGCCGATCGCCTAAGCAGCAGCAGCAGCAACGCACTCGGGCACGTCCATCGAGCCAACCTCCACATCGAAGTTGCCTGGCCGAGTGTCCCGGGATCCCTTCGGCTCTCCGGCCCCGCCTCCCCCCCGGCCCGGCGCTCCGGTCTGAGAGCGAGAGAGGATCGGGCGTCCCGGCCGCGGGGCGAAGGAAGCGCAGGACGTGGAGGGAGAAGTCACCGAGGCAGCGGACTCCACTTCTTCCCTCGGCACTTCGAAGCGGTGAGAGGAAAAGGCGCCTTCAGACGCGACGCTGTCCTGTCCCAGCTACGGAGGAGGGAGGGGGGGAGGCGCGACTCTCCGCTTGGCTCTAGTAGTGTCTCGTCCGCCACAATCCCAGCACGCTTTTCGGAGGAGAAAACATCCCGGCGGGGATCGATCGCTTTAACCCGGGCACGATCGGGAGGAGGAGGAGGAGTGGGGGACACGCGGCGATCCCGCTTCGCTGCTTTCGCCCGGCGACTTTTTCCGACGTCCGCATCACTCCAGGCTCAAAAGGCGCCGTCTTGATGGCGAGTGAGGGGACAGTGGAGGCGACGCCGGCGCCCTGCTCCCAGGCCCGGACTGGCTGGAAAACATGTCTGCTCGCGAGTAGGGCAGGAGAAGCTCTGGAAGCCGGGAAGAGTCCCTGGAAGGAGGGGAGGGGAAGCGAGAGTCTCCCGGGGCGAGGGAGGTCAGGCTGTGCCCCGAATCAAGGCCGACTAAGTACCCACACCCGCTTGGGGGGGGGGCTGTAAATAGGAGCCCTTCGCCTTTTCGGGGGGGGCGGCGGCAGCAAAAGGTTGGATTCCGGGCTACCTCGTAACTTTGCACTTTCCCCTGAACTTTCCTTCCCGGGTGCAAACCGGGAAGATTCCCAGCCTCGGCGGCGGCAGGAGAAGCAGCCACTTCCTCCTTTTCCTCCTCCCCGCTTCGTTGGTGCGGCGGCTGCAATTTCACCCCAGCACCCCCGGGCGCAGAGAGATGCTTCTCTTTCGGCTCTGCGTCCCGGCAGCGCTCGGAGCGGGCTTGAGGTGCTGCTGCTGCTGCTGCTGCTGCCGCTGAACTTCCTTCCCCCTTTGCTTTTGCTCGCTCCGCTTCTGCTGATGTCACGGCCGCCGGAGCTCGGGAGCCTCGCTCGCCAATCACAGTCGGGAAGCCTGAGTGAGACCGGGAGCCAAGAAGCCAGCCGCCGCGAGTGCTGCGAGGGAGCGCGGCGTGGCGGGCGGCTTTTTAAAGGGAACGCCGCCCCCTTTCAAACTTCCCCTCCTCCTCCGCCGCCCAGCCTTTACTTTACTTTACTTTCCTTCAACTTTCTTGATTGGGGTAGGATGGGGAGGAGAGGAACGGAAGGAAGGAAGGAAGGAAGGAATTAAGAGAGGAAAGGGGAGGAAGGAAGGAATTAAGAGAGGAAAGGGGAGGAAGGAAGGAAAGAAGGAAGGAAGGAATTAAGAGAGGAAAGGGGAGGAAGGAAGGAATTAAGTGAGGACAGGGGAGAAAGGAAGGAAGGATGGAAGGAAGGAA
>JANHFT010009128.1:187729-200912 GCA_032467955.1 Pseudoxenodon macrops
GTCTCTCCTAATAAATTGGAACTTTGAGGAATGCTTTGCCTTGGAGTCTGATCTGTTTAGGGATGATATTTGGAACATTGACAATGTGTTTGGTTGCCTTGGTAAATGACTCGTGTCAGAATTAGATGCAAGTAGTGAGTCAAATTCTCCTAAGTCTTGAGGAACTCTGGATGGCTTCACTAGTTATGGAATCCTTCTAATAGCCTGACAGGGTTGGGACTTGGGGCCACTTTTAGTGATTCCATCCCTTCCTCTTGGGACATGCCCAGAAGGTGGTGCTGGGGGACTACTGTTTAACACCTAGGTCACTAACGAAGTGCTTTATCTTGTCCCTATGGCTGTTCAAAATCAATAAGAAAACTCTGGGAAGATCATTCAGAGTTCCAGAGTGAGATACCGTAAGTATATTGATGATATTCAACCCTATTGTCGCCATTCTTCTAAATCCTACAAGATAATCAGTAACCTTAAACACTGCTTAGTCTCAGTATCAGACAAAGGAAGAACAAACTGAAGTTAAATCCAGATGTGACCGACATGCAGTTGGAGTCTAAAGTCTAAAATTAAGGAGACATTTGCAGAAGATGATTTGCAATTTGGGAGTACTTCTTGACCACCACTACCCCAGCTTGGATTTGCAGTAGTGAGGATTTGTACAAATACAATCAGTACAGTAACTACAACCTTTCCTGAAAGAGTTGAACTGAGCAACAGTTTTCCATGCCTCAATTATAACCTGTTTTGATGTACATGCATTTGTTTGTACTTCAATGCATTTTACTTAGGGCTACATGCCTGGAAGTTGGAATTGGTGCAAATTATGATTGCCAGGATGCTGACATTGTATGATGCCTTTACTGAAAGCTCTGCATTGGCCATCAGTTGTCAATCAGCTGGAGTTTGCTGATTGATTGATTGATTGATTGATTGGTATCCCATCATTATTATTTTTACAAATAACTAAAGTCATCAAATATATCGAACACACCTTCCTCCTCCTATTTTCCCCACAACAACAACCTTGTGAGGTGAGTAGGGTTGAGAGACAGTGATTCAACCAAGGTCCCCCAACTAGCTTTCATGTGGGACTAGAAGTTATGGGCTCCTGATTTCTATCCTGGTGCCTTAACCACTAGACTAATCTGGCTCTCTGACTTGGCCTATAAAGGCCAAATAGCTTGTGGCTTTATTATTTGCAAGACCACCTCTCCTCCTATGAGCCTTGCCAGTTACTTAAATTACCCTGATACCCTTCTGAAAATGCTCCCACTGTCAGAAACCTGATGATCAGCAAATGGTGTTCTCCTATATTGTGAATTGCTCCCTAGACAGTTGCTCCCAGTCTATAAGAAGACAATCAAAATGCATCAAAACTTTTAATGGTTAGTTATTTTAATAACAGATATTAACTTTGAAATTATTATGTTACTTTGGTTTTATACATTGTACTTTTTATTATGTTAAGCCATCTTGAGTGTTGGAATAAACATAAAGGGAGGGGACAGATTCAGTAATAAAACTAAAATTAAATAAACTATGAACTTTAACAATACAGAAAAAATATTAATTTAAAATTAAAAAGATATAAATAAGATATACACACACATGCACATACATATACATACAAAGACATAGATATGCACATAAACATACACATATACCCCTGTTTCCCGGAAAATAAGACCTCCCCGGAAAATAAGCCCAATCAGACTTTTGAGTGCATGCGCTAAAATAAGCCATCCCCAAAAAAAATAAGCCCTCCCCAAAACACAGCAGCAGCCATGAGGTGACCACACTCACTTCCTCCTGCACCTCAAAAATAATAAGACCTCCCCGAAAATAAGGCCAAGCGCTTATTTCATGGGTCAAAAGAAAATAGGATCCTGTCTTATTTTCAGGGAAACATGGTACATACCTCCTTTTGTGATCAAAGGCTACAGATATAAAAATATCTTTTTACAGTATGAAAGGACGCCCTTGCACTTGAATGTGTGAACAAGAAGACAGGCTAATATATTAACTGTCAAACTCTCCTAACTTTTTACATCAATTAATATAAGTTTGGTATCTTCTAGATACCCACATTTCAATTTACTATGGATAATAGAAATAACAGGAGTAACATCAACCATCACAGCATTGCCCCCAAGTCCCACTTCTATTAAAGCACAATCAAGTAGTACAATCTCTAATTCACCAGCTGCTTACAGTTATCTTACTGCCAGATTACCACATGCAAATTTTAAAGGTGCATTCAAATTTTCAGAATAGAAAACCACTTACCGGTATATTTATATGCTAAACCTCTATTAGATGAACCACTCCTTCCTCTGTTGCAAACATGTTCACTAGTCCAGTACTGGAATCTGTAACAATTACTAAAATTGACCTACCTTTCTCAGGCTGATTCTGGCCTGTCAGAAAACAAGCTTAAATCTTGTCCAATGATGAACATTCCTCACTTTTCTCAAACAGCATTCAAACCCTTATTTTTTTATAGATGGCATTTACCACCTGCTAGGTTATCTAAAATGTTTAAAAATATGTCTAGCAAATGTTGGAAATATAATCAAAAGTCGGGCACATTTTATCATATGTGGTGGACCTGTGCTAAAACAAAAACATTTTGGGCAAAGATACACAGGTGGCTAGAAAAAATGATATGGAAACACGTAGATTTTAAACCTGAACGGTTTTTATTACTGTAGGTATAATATCAGGAAAATTAGATAAGAAAAGTCTGTATTTAATATTACATGTTGTAACAGCAGCGAGGATTATATTCGCACAACACTGGAAAAATGAAGAAACACTGCGAAATGAAGAGATAATTAAGAAGATACTAGACTGTGCAGAAATGGATAGATTGGCAATACTATCAAACATGGAACCTATTTTACCAGTGTTGGGGGGGGAAAGGGTGGATATTAAGAATATAATCAGTATTGTTAAACAAATTAAATACCCAGACAACACAATGTTCATTAAGCACTAAGAAATGTAATTAATTAATAAATAAATATTTTTTTAAACCCTTATTTTTGTAGTCACTTTGTTTTTATCCTATCATCAATCTGGATAACATTTTCTAATTTAGCCAAACTTGCTGTCTCAATATAAGAGGCAGGCATTGTTTATTTCTTCCCTTTTCCAGAGAAATAACTACTAGCCCTCTTTAAACCAACAGAGGATATGCTTGACGAAGGTGTTCTTATTTATTACAGAACCACAGCAACCCTTCAAGGTCAACTGACATCAGGCAAGGTGGATGCAGAAACTGGACATTTGGTGCCCTTCACAGTTGAGAGGAGAATTGGTTCTGTTTCCCTGATGACAGTCCAAGCCTGCATAAACCTGGGCCTGATGTGCAAGTTCACCGCATTGTCTGATTGATTACACCAGACAAGACGTTTGCTTGAAAAGGAAATACACTGGCGGCCCCAATCTTGACTAATTTGGTAAACTTCTGCTAAAAATAAAGTCAGGACTGAAATATGGTTGTGAAGCAGGAAGGCTGGTCTGCAGGAAAACAAAGGACTATTTACTCCGCATTCAGTTTCCAGGACAGCATATGGGACATTCAGAAGCAGGTTGTCCCCAGGGAGTGGAAGAAAAAGGGAACAGCTTACTACAGGTAGTTCTCGACTTACACGATTGAGTCCAAAATTTATTTTGCAAAATGAGAAATTTGTTAAGTGGGTTTTGCATCATTCTGCAACTTTGCTTGCCACATCTGTTAAGTGAATCACTGTTAGTGGCACAGCTGTTAAGTGAATCTGGCTTCCTGGTTGACTTTGCTTGTCAGAAAGTTGCAAAAGTGGATCACATGACACCGGGACACTGCGATCGTCATAAATATGAACCAGTTGTCAAGCATCCGAATGTAAATTACATGACCACACATGGGGATGTTTCAATGGTCGTAAGTGTGAAAAACGGTCATAAGTCACTTTTTCAGTGCCGTTGTAACTTTGAACATTCACTAAATGAACTGCTGTAAGTCGAAGACTACCTGGATAAGCAAACTGGTCTTTTGAATGCGTAAGAACATGTGAAGAGAAAGTGTGGAAATGTTTAAAGTAAAAATTGAATGTCTGGCCATTGGATGAATTTGTTTTCTGCGTTAAACCCATGCTATATACAGTATTAGGGGAACAATGGATCCCTTTTTTGAAGATTACACTCCTGTAAATGAAGACCTGTTCAGCCAAGATAGATTTAAATATGAAGAACTCTTAAGAAGAGGTTTTAAGCTGTTCATAATAATGTCATATTAAAGGGACGCAATGGCTCAGTGGCTAAGACGCTGAGCTTGTTGATCAGAAAGGTCAGCAGTTTGGCAGTTCAAATCCCTAGTGCTGCGTAACAGAGTGAGCTCCCGTTACTTGTCCCAGCTTCTGCCAACCTAGCAGCTCAAAAGCATGTAAAAATGCAAGTAGAAAAATAGGGACCAGCTTTGGTGGGAAGGTAATAGCATTCTGTGCACCTTTGGCATTTAGTCATGCCGGCCACATGACCACGGAGATGTCTTCGGCCAGCGCTGGCTCTTCGGCTTTAAAACAGAGATGAGCACCATCCCCTAGAGTCAGGAATGACTAGCACATATGTGCGAGGGGAACCTTTACCTTTTTATTAATGTCCAGTAATGCTTACCACTCAGAGAACAGACAGAGTTGGTGTCTTTGGGTCTTTTCTGCTTTTGAGAGAAAACAAACAATCACGTTTTAAAAAAGTGATGTCCCTTCCAAGCAGCATTTGTATGTGCAATGTGGCATGGGATTTGGTATCTTTGGGTGATGAGGAAGCAATCCATGTGCTGTGTTCTGCCTTCCTAATGCACATCCCAAAGCCCAGGAACAGTTGAGGCCAAGCCTCCCCAGCAAAGCAGCTGTCTTTAGAGCCACATATACTTCTGGCAAACGCTGTCTCTGCCACCTGTGTTTTCCGAACAGCCTGCCCTTCACACCATCACTCCACACTTGGGGAAACTATCTTCTTGTTATTCTTGCCAAGAGCACTGACCTCAATTATTAACTGTGTTTAGCAGAGACATTATTAAACCTGACTCTGCTCCCTGATGAGCTATCAAGTGTCCTATCTTGACTCTGCAGGAACCCTTTCTTCACCCTTTGCCCTTCCAATTACCCTTTTATGGTGGCAGGCAGTCCTGGAATAGTCCATTCTCTCTTTCAGTAGAGGGTAAACATTCTGCTCTCATTTCACTGGTGTTTTTTTTAAGACTTGTTTTTAATGGTCTTCTCTTCCCCCCGCCCTTAGGAACAAGTATCTTTGAATTATACGTCTTTATACAGCATAGGAAAAAGACTATTGAGCACCACTTCCCAATGACATTATGGCAACTTCTTTTTCCTACTTTTGCAAAGAGACACTTAAAAGAAAGGAGGGGGAAAACTGGCCGAGGAGTGGTTTAGGTGGCGTACCTGTGCAGCATGGAGCTCATCGGGAGGGGTGGGGGCAAATAGGAATATTGTCTCTAGGTAATATCCCAAGGTATTATCTTGTATAATATCCCCTAGAGTCGGGAACGAATAGCACATATGTCCGAGGGGAACCTTTACCTAATATCCCAAGAAAGAACAAGAACAATTGCTAATCCACCCTTGCATAAGGGAAGATGAAACTAGGGAAGAGACATAATCCAAGTTAAATTTTAGAACATCATTGGATGACAGTGTAAGTCTCTTGACCAAAAGAGCAAGTATATAAAGGTGGGTAGCAGAACTCTTAACAGTGGGCAGAGATGTACAATGAGCAGAAACAAGAAGCCCAAGAAGTATTCTTGAGCTAATCTTTGCAAACCTGCTGGTGGTTTCAAGATATGTCAGATAATGAGTTCTATCTTATCTAGCTAGTGTGGTCATGGGCCTCCAGGCTAGGGATAATAGGCATTGGTCCAAATATTTACAGAGCACCAGTATGGAAAGGCTGTAGTAGGTAGCTGTGTATATGGAAAAAGCTGGAGGAGAGCTGCAGTTGTGTAAAATGACTTGTCTTCCTAAATAGTGACTTTCTTCTGTTTTCCAGAACTGATATTTTTTGATACAATGGTTCCTTCTACACTCAGCTGAGTCCAAGGAAGCAAATTAGAAGATCAGTAGAACAATATGGAGGAAACCTCCTCTATTATCGATCCTATTATCGGTCCTATATAAATGTACTCATATCAGTAGTGATATTCACTTACCTTCGCTACCAGTTCAGAGATGTGAGCGTGCGCATCACTTCTGAACCTGGGCAAAAGCTTCTGCCATGTGTCCATGATGACGTCTGGGCGGGTGGGTGGAGCCTCACACCGCCACTGCTACCGGTTCACCCAAACCAGGGCGAACGGGTAGAATACCTCCACTAATTCATATGCCACAAAAAATGTTGGAAAGTGTTCCTTGATATCTCTTGCTTTCCTTTTTCTTTTTCTTTTCCTGTCTCTTTTATTTAATTTTTATTTACCTATTACTCTTCTTTCTTTCCCTTGTTTTATTTTGCAATATTATTGGTCCTACTTTATTATGGTGATGGAGATAAAGAAGCAATTTTCCTCCTTCACCTTTATGTTCCCTGATTCTTATCCAGTGGAGGTTTTCTGAGTAGTTCTTCTGAAATTTGGTCTATCATAAAATTAGATAGAGCCATTATTAGCATGCTATGATATTAGGCTAGAGTCTTGATTTGGCTAAAATCAATCATATTCAACTGCTTTAAAGTTTTGTCAATCATTTGAACACCCAACCCTTGTCTCTCATGGCCTAGCAGAAGGAGCATGGTATGCAGGGACTAGGAGATTATAAATTCATTATTATATGAAATATACTTCCAGCCACATTGAAGGAGACCAAAGGGAAATCATTTCTGAGAATAAGCATCATTAGACCCAGAAGATCTGGACAACATCTCTTTATTGGACAAGGATGTTCAAATAAGTGGTCGCTGATCAGATTCCAGCCATCTTGGAGAAAAAACACATTTCTGGATCTATTTCAATCAAAGACCTTGTTTGGGCATTGAATTGCTTTGGTTGCACTGTGGGATAATCTTTGCATAAGAGAAGCGGGTGGTGGTGATGTTCTTTGGAAGTTTCATTCAACCTTCTGGAAACTTTTCCAAACTAAATGAGATCAGAGCAATATTGCAGTGATTCCATTCATTTTTATGGATGCTCATTCCAGAGCGTAGATCTGGGGGACTTCTGCTCAATTCAATGATGTTTATTCTGTGGAATCCTACAAACGTCCATTTTATTGTCTGTGCTGTTTAACATCCACATGAAATTGTTGAGCGAGATCGTACAGAAATTTATAACAAAGTGTCAACAATATCTTGATAACATGCAACACTGCGTCTCCTTTTAATCAGATATAGGTGAGGCAGTGGAAATGCTGAATCAGCGTCTGGCCATGATAATGGACTGGATGCAGGCCAGGACTGAATTTCAGTCTGGGTGTGCCGTTCAACCTATTTATCGGTCCATATGAGTAGAGTTCAACCTGTTCTGGAAGTGAGATAGCATCTCCCACAAAATACCAAGTTTATAGCTTGGCTATATTTCTAGTGCAATCTTTGTAATTTATAATATGCCTCTTTTGCAGCACCACTTAAGGCCCTACAGGTTGCTTCTTGTGTGCATTAATGCAACATAATGTATCGTCCATAGAGTTGTCCTTGAAGATGGCCAGTAAATGTTCAATTGGTACAAAACGCTTAGAAACAGAACCCTGGACTGGATATTATGAACATGTTACACTAATAATATATATTTTTCCCCAGAATGATGTAACTCTAGTTCATGAATCTGATTTATTTTATTTTATTTGTGTCCCATCGTTATTATTTTTACGAATAACACAAGGCAATGAACATTTCCAATACACCTTCTTCCTCCAATTTCCCCATAACATCCCTGTGAGGTGAGTTGGGCTGAGAGAAAATGATTGGCCCAAGTCATCCAGCTGTCATTCATAGCTAAGGCAGGTCTTGGATTCACAGTCAATTAATTAATTGCCCACAGCCTGGAATTGAATTTCCCCAGAATCTTTCCCCAAAGATTCACATTCAGTGCCTGTCTCTCTATTCTACTGGTCTTCCCTGCCCTTGAACAGGCCTGTGACCGACATTCCATGCAGATGTGCCCACGTTTAGCTTGATACTTCACGTGGAATTGGTTGCTGAATGTATTAGTCCTCCAGGCTAAGAAGCTATTAACTTAGTGGGCATCGTGAATGCTTCCTTATGATGGGTTGCCACTTGTTTGCTTTCTGTTTGCAACTGAAGACTAGACATCAAATTAAACTCTACCAACTGTGCATCAACACGGTCAAGAGCCCAGGAGTGGAACTGGCAAGGCTTCCCTCTCACAAGCTTCTTTGTTCCCCACTGCTGCTTTTCCCTCTGATAATTATGAACAGTGCTATGTGCATCCAGCCATCAATTTCTTTCTTTTTACCGTTTGCTCCGTTATGAAGGCGTGAGAAAGTACCATGTGGTCCTTTGGCAAGAGAGTAAATGAAGTCTTTCCAAGGAAACACATGTTGCTGAGCAAAAAGGAAAATAATGTACTTTGAAACACAACTGGGAGGGGGGAGAGAAATTGTTATAACATAGTGGGATGCCTGTAGCAGTGGATGGCATGATTATGTTTCTACTGGCAAAGCCTCAACCAGACATCCTAGAAAGCAACTCAAGATGTTGGGCTATGCTGACAGATATTAACCCAACCACAAAAATGTGTTGATTGACTGGAAAAAGAGGAAGGGACAAAAGGGTACATGACCCACCATGAAACTGATGAGAGGAATCCATTTCTGAAGAACCCAAGTAGATATTATCAAAGGTTTTGCAAAATTAGATTTGTTTGAACCTGTTTGGGAAGATAAGTTGGACAAGCAGTATAGGTAGTCCTCAACTTACAACCACAATTGAGCCCAAACTTTCTGTTTCTAAATGAGACAGTTGTTAAGTTAGTTTTGTACTATTTTATGACCTTTTTTTGCCACAATGGTTATGTGAATCACTGAAGTTGTTAAGTTAGTAACATGGTTACTTAGTGAATTTGGCTTCCCAATCGTCTTTGCTTGTCAGAAGGTCGCAAAAGTGGGTCATATGGGCTGGCACACTGGAACCATCATAAATATAAGTCAGTTACCAAGCAGCTGAATTTTGATCACATCCATGGGGATGCTACAATGGTTGTGTGAAAAATGGTCATAACTTCAGACGGTCAATAAACTGTTGTAAGTTGAGGACTACCTGTAAAGCTCAATATCCTCACAATAAATCAATCCTTCAGATATTTAGGCCCCAATCTTTTACCTGCAGACACTTCCAATTCACTTGGATCGTGGGAATAAAATAAATATTTCAGGCTGGCAGAGAACCCAACCCATGTGGTTTAATTGAGAAATTTGGTTGGTGGTTGAAGAAACTCTCTTGGGGTTTTCTGCCAAGCCACCAAAGGGGTTTTTGGCTGCCAGATTTATACCCTCTACATGTCTACTTTTTCAGAATTCAGAAATAGAGCAGTACCTACACCCGTGGCTCACCCAGTCAAAGGCAGGTGAATAGGCACTGTGCCTTCCCATTAAGAATGGTAGTAACTTCCTAATACTAGGCATTGTATTCCAAATAAAAGCTACTGCAACCACGCATTCTGAGGGAGGGGGGAGGAAATCACGTATAGCAAAATAAAACTTTGCAAGCTTTGAAAATGGCGTGAAAGCTCCATTCAGACAGCGCACTTCTGAAATTCTTTATAGCACAGGCTTTTGCATGAGCCTGAATATAGATGCTGCTGCCTCCGTGAGTGGCATTATTAAACAATGGATCTCTAACGTGTCTCTTTTTTTGCCATCTTTTTTCAGTCTCATAGAGAAGCTTGAAAGCAAGGAGAGGGCTGCTTTAGGGAATAGCAGAGAGGTGCTGTGCTTGCATCAGATCTGCCACCTTCTCAATGAAAGTTGTGTAGCCTTAGGACATAATGGATTTTCTGGCCCACAGTCTGTGTGCATCTGTTAAGGGCTTTCTGTAGAATCACACTAGATTCTGTGCCCGTGTTGCTGCATCTCTCTCCAAATTCCTTCATGTTCTATCTAGCGGTCATCACCATTGTTGCAGCCCAGACCTCATATAGCTAACATTTAAATAGCAGGCTGAGGCTATTAAATTTAGTAGGTGGAACAGTGAAGTGTACAATGGGCCAGAACACACAGTTGTAGTTGATTGGTTGGAGAGTACTAGCTTCTGCATGAAGCAATCTATGCTATGATTGGTTGTTCTGGGTGTTTAAAGCGGGATTCTTTCCCCCCGCCTTTTTCTTCTGTGTGCTTCTGTATGCTGTTTGGATTTACCTGAGGATTTTCCTGTGTTCCTTCTCTGCTGTAAATATAAATGTTAGGTATATTTATTTATATAAAACCGTAAGTTTGTGTCAGTGTTTCTGGCTTCATTGGGACACCTGCTGCACAATTCCCTGACAAATATGAACACTCAGAGAAGCATTCTGACTTTTGACATAGATTACAAGAAAAATGGCACTGCAGGCTCAGTAAGATTTTACGTTCAGCAAGTGAACACAAGTATCCTCTGGCAGCATCAGCTCTTGAAATGCTTCAGAAAGCACGCAATGAGAGAAATTTGCATGTAGGCCAACCTCCCCCAAGGAACAACTATTCTTTCTACACAAATGCCTACACAACAGCATGCCCAGCCCACCAACGTCAGAGGCAAATCTCCAATAAACTGCACAGCTGAATGGAAAATACCTCAACAAAGCTGCTGAAAAATGATACAGTTAATTATCATGGATGCTAACTTCAGAGTAAACAAACATCAGCATACCATACAAGAAACAACTGGAACAAACCATGACCTCAGCACACATAAAAATGGTGACAAACACTATCAAGATTACCTCTCTGAGACAAAAACCACCTCCAAACCAAACTGATCCAAGCTAAATTACAGTAGCAAGGAAGTACCTGAACCTAAATGGGTTGTCAACATATCTAACCACCAAATCATCCAGAAAGACCTCAACTATAGCATAGATAGTGCTAATCAGTTGGAATTCTTTACAGACATAGAACCAGCATTTAAAACCATAGGATTTGCTACAGAGTTCCAAGAAAACATAAGGCAGATAATCATAGCAAAGTCCAGAAAAACACAGAATCAGATCCAACTCAAAGCAGAGGATAAAGCAACCTCCTAAAATTTAAAGAAAGGCCCCAAAAAAAATTACCATCCTTCCAGCAAACAAAAGGCAAACCACAGCTGTCATGGACACAACAATATTTACAAAAAGCCAAAGAAAATTGGAGGACAAAGAAACCTACATTACAATAATAATAATCAATCCAGTATGGAAACTAGACAATCTAATCAACAGAACCTGAGTTAGTTAGAATGACTAAGAAAGGTCAAATCACAAAAGATGAACACTCATGGATAAAAACTGGTGTATACATCCTCCCACAAAATGTATAAACCTGACATATCTTTTTGTTCAATTGCATCATTACCAGGGACTACAACATACAACATAATGAAAGAATTTACAAAAGAGCTTGGACATCTCACAGAGGGGAGCAAATATTCTACCAACTCCCCACTACAGTGTCTCCAGAAAAATAAAAAGGTAGAAGATGAAATTAAGGTTTCATTCAATACAACTGCATTCTTTACATTCATAGTTCCAGGCTAGTAAAAGAATCTATGACAGAAATATTACACGACCTTATTAAATACACTAAGATCGAAACATTCAAAATAATAGACCTCTCAATTTTACCTCATTATTAACTTTCAATTTGATGGCAAAATAGACCAACAAACCAGAGGAAAACCCATAAATCACCATTCTTAGAATTCATAGCAGACACCGTAATGCAGCATCTAAAAACTATAGCACTCCCATACATAAAACGAAAAGCATGGATCCAGCATATAGATAACACCTTGTCATAACAAAATAAGAGCAACCAGAGAAGACACATGAAGCAATCAACAGCTTCTTCAAAGGAATAAAATCCACAAAGAAAGAAGAAGACAACACATTACCCTTCTGAATATCCTCAAGAGCAGAGGAAACAACAGCAAATTATAAACACAAATCTATTGAAACACAAACCATGCTAAGTAAATGCTCCATTACCTAAGTAATAACCCAACATTCCACAAGAGGAGCTGTGTAAGAACGTTAGTCAGATGATTTTAAATCCACTGCAACAATCCAGAACACCAGAAAAAGAAAACAGATTACAAATCTTCCAACAAAATGGATATGCACACCAACTGAAGCCCTCCAAAATAACTTAAATACCGGTAAATCAAAAGACCCAGTAGACCAAGAACAAAAAACAGGACTCATTTACAACATACAGTGTACAGACTGTAACAGTCACTGTGTATGACAGACAAGCAGAAGACATGCATGGACACCAACCAACAGTCAAAGAACATGATGAAAACTACCGGTACTTAATCTCACAATATGTAGACAGAATCAACCATTGTTTCAACATGTGCATTCTAAACTACGGTAAGCCAATTCTCCTCCCAAAAAACCACTAGGGAAATCCTGGAAGTCTGACATTCAGCCGAATTACCCATCAATAGATACATAGAGATAAACCATATGTACACATCATTCAAAAGAGACAATAAAAAGCTAAGAAGAAAACAAAAACACTAGAGCAGCAGTCAACATACAGATAAACAGGGATTTTTATTTTTTTATTTTTTTATGAGACAAACCATCAATCAGAAAACAATACCCTGATTAAGGAACTGCCAAGTAGAAAACCACTCCTCGACCAACATTGGCAGGGCAAACTACTGTATATAAATACAGAGCAAACCCCATGCTCACTAGCACTCATGATGTTACATACGGTAGTTGGGTAACGTGAAAACCCAGCTTAGAGGCCAAATAAATTGGTCTGCTAAATTTTCTATATTTCTCTGATTGTCATTTATGCTTGTAAAAGTATAACTAGTGGAGTAACTCCACTAGTATGCACAAATCTTTGACTCTGCTTGAGCTGCGGTTACAGAACAAGAGAGTCCTACTATAAGAAATGGAAGGGAATATTTTATCAGGGCCAGCCTCTCCCTCCCTCCCTCTCTCCCTCCCTCCCACCCTCTCTCTGAGAGGAGGGGAGAAACTTCAAGT
>JANHFT010009128.1:201012-215196 GCA_032467955.1 Pseudoxenodon macrops
TCAACATTGATTTCTGGCAACTGCCAGATAAGTCCCTGCAGGGTTGTTGTTTTTTGCCAAGATTTCAGAATGGCTTACCATTGCCTCCTTCCTAGGACTGAGAGGGAGTGACTGGTCCAAGGTCACCGTGCTAGCTTTATATGTATGGCAAGCCTAGAAATCACGGTCCTTGCCTTAACCACTAGACCAGACTGACTCTCGTGGATGAGGCTGAAGAAAAGCTGAATCGAAGATCATGCTTAAGGATAAGTATAAAAACTGATTTCCTTGCCTCTTTATCCAAATCTTAATATATGAGTGCTAATAATGTGCTGAAGTCTAACTTGATGTCTTTCTCTAGCTACAGAAATAAGAGCTTGTTAAGCTAAGACAGACATTTGTTTTCTTGTCGGACTAGAGTTTATCGTTCTCAGAAATGACTATCCCAGAGTCATTTGAGCAAAAGCAGGAGGGCTTGGGATTTGGTAGGAGGGACAAAGCAATATAATAAAAGTATTGTCTATAGATTTTGAGGTTTCCTCCCCTTCACAGTCAACAAGGCTACTATTCTTTCTAATAACAATCAGGGTTATTTATTCCAAAGACAGGGAAGGCAATGCTCTGGAAAGATTTATTTGACATCTGGGAAAAATACTTTTGAAAAGGAGTATAAAATACTCTCATTTATGAAATAAAATTTATTTTTTAAAACTGTGAATTATTTTCAAAGAAATGTTCATACTTTTAATTATTTTCTTGAACTTTGCTTATGATTGGCAGAAGCTGAAAGAAGTTGTGAAATGCTGGATTGGACTTTTTTTTTTTTAAAGCCAGCTGTCAAGACTACTTTTGGGAAAGACTATGAAATACTCTCAATTATCTTATTAAATTGAATGCATTAAAAATGCAAATAATTTTCAGTCAAATGTGCCTAATTCTATTCTGACTGGCAGAAGCTGAAAGAAGTTTCAGCAATTTAGCACTCATTAAAAACTGCAGGTGTGCTACTATAGGGCAAGAACAATTAAATCGTTTAAGTGTTTTATTATCAGTGTGAAGTTGCAAGAGGAATTTGGGAGACCATTTACCGATTTGCAAACAAAAAGACCAGATTTTTTTTTCCTTTAAAAAAAGCTTATTTATAAAACGTACTTGTGTAAGGGAATTTATAAAGAAAAATCAAATAGCTTTCTTACAGCAAATTAAAAATACCTTCCAATTTTAATGACTACTTCTTCAGATTGAATGGTATGTTAAACAAAATAGAGCAAAAGGAGAATGATGGCCAATGCCACAGCAGAAAAAACAAAATGGTTGGTCATGGCAATGCTTGCACTAAATATCTCATGGGGCCCCTTTGGAGAAATTAATTGCCCACCCCTCTACTAGAAGTCGAACAGATTCGTTCCTATGAGTTTGCATTGCTTGGAAACTAGCTGGATCACTTTGCTAACTTTGACAGACACTGTAGCTGAATTGAAGAAGGAAGCAACAGCTCTGCTTTGATGTTGTGCCATTACTGATCATGTAGGTGGGACTTACTTCAAAGGGGATTGTCCGCCTTCTCTCTCTCTCTCTCTCTCTCTCTCTCTCTCTCTCTCTCTCTCTCTCTCTCTCTCTCTCTCTCTCTGCTCTATGAGGTTGGCTTTAATTGCAGAGCGAGGGCTTCTTCAGGGCTCTTAGCATTCTCCTTTTAAAAATAAACTGCCATATCAAAGACGTCCATCCACCTTTATTGCTGAGGTAAGCAACCGCCAAAACTGAAGCCAACCCTTTTGTTTCCCCTAATTCTTTTCTTTTCTTTCTTTTTTTCGAACTGACCCTGTATGAGCGTTGGTGTCAACGCTGTACAAAATCTGAAGAGAGATGAGAGAGATGAAGAGAGAAATCAAAGCCACAGTCAATCTCAAATGGTTGCGTAATCAGGGTGGGGTGCTTTTGATAAATCAAGACTCCTTCCAGTCACGCTCAATTCTTGGCGACTTTGGCATGTTTGTTTTGTTGACAACAATATTGTAGAAGAATATTGTCTTCTTCCAAAATGTTACAGCTATGGTTGTCTTGTTGACTCTTCCCTCTTGTCTTCACCCTGACATTCCCTGATTCTCTCATGCAAATAGGAATCAGAATGAATGCTTGTTATGCCCCTGTGATGTTTTGCTGTCTTAGTGACAGACTGGCTGGTTAAATATAGCGTCTCCTCTGGCTGGGAGTGGAAGGACAGAAACCTTGAGAGTTCTGATTGGCTGAGGAATGGGCAGAGACTGATGGAGGCTGACCCAATTGGTCACATGATCATGCTTCGCCAAAAGAGCAGAAGCACAATATGCTATTTTTTTGTGTTGGCTTAAGCAGGAAAGATTGACTCTATTTTTAGTATTTACGCTCATACAGGAAAGACTAGTGTAAGACTGCTTAAATCATAGACTGTGGATTAGATGATGCAACTTCATGGAATTAAGGAAGAAACATGGAGCTGCCAAGATTTTCCAAAGCCAAAGTAAACCACAGTGAGGAAAGGGCTTTATATAACTCACTAAAATGAAATGTTTTCTCTTTTTGGCAATCTAGGAGCAAGATACCCCTTGGATGAGTACCATTTTGGAATAATATGTGGAAGAATGTATGTTGTACACAGATTTTCTTTTCAGGGTCTGTTTTCAGCTGTGTTCCAGGTCTGGTTTTGGCACTCTACTTGTGTTTTGCACAAATTGTGAATTGGTGAATTAACCCCTGCCAAAATTACAGATGAAATGCATCCTTACTGGTTGTCTCCAAGCTTTCACACTGCCACTACAACATCATTCTAAATAATGGGCCCACATATCTCTGGATAAGCTGAAAAAATTAACGGGAACTAGAAGATTCCACTTTGCCAAGTAAATTGCTTACAAACAAATAAAAATCTAAAATGTACCCTCACTGGGTCACTGTTGAAACACAATCAATATTAACAAGTAAAATCTAGCAAAATTACAAGGAGGCAATAAAATTATTATACACCATGATCAAGTTTCAATAGTAGAAGTATCAGATCCTGAACTTGTAAACCCTTCTCATCTCTCTTGACAAGTAGGACTTGCCACACGTTTTTCTTAACGTGTCAGATGATACAGTGAAAAGATGGAGGCAGTGATGTTTGCAGGGGGACTCAGCACTGGCAACGTGGCAGATGGAGCATCACAATGCAAGTTTAGTTCCTTCGGAATGTGTCTGTGAGTGTGACATCAAAGCAGGTACATAAGGGGCGTGGCTTGCATTGGGATGCTCATTCCACCATCTGTGACTTTTCCCCTGCAGATGCTGTTGGGTGAAGAGGAGCAAGTTCATAGATCTTCTGGTAAAGCAGCCTTTGTGACAAGCCATGTCCACTCTAGCTGCTCCATGGCAATGGTCCGAATCTGCCCATTAATTGAACAGGATACCTATCCTTTTGCTCCTACTTTATCACACTAAAATCAGAAGGGGTCGACATCTTAAACTTTACCAGAGAAGCCTACAGGGATGGGAATTAGTTTAGTCAAACCCTGATGTCTTTATTTTTAATAGCCTATTAAATCAGAATTAAAAATGACTACCAAGAAGAAACAGATTAATGTCTGATATCTTTCTGGTATTTTACCACCCATGTTTCTTTACATCTGAATCTGCTTGCCTGCTCTCCTAATTCCAAATGAACTTTCATCTCTTGTATAATGATATATTGAAAGACGTGCTGACAGGGCTCCTCTCACATTTTCCTTTTAAAAAGGCTGCCAGATCATAGATTCACAACTTCAAGTCACAGTAGACTATTGTCAATTTACTTGCCTTTTGGTAATTTGATCTTACATCAACTTCTATCATTCTGGCTCGCCTTGTTATTTTTTATTTTTTTCAAAAACGCAACAAAGTTTAGAAGGTGTATAGAGTCATTCCAAAAGCTGTTTGATTTTCTAAAATGTAGATCAAATGCGATTTCCCTTGTCACTGAACAAAATATTGTGACATTAATTTTCTGTAAGTGCTGTAATTATAATACGGTTAGTGTTCTGGAGAGACAGACTTGGGAGTGGTCTTTGAAAACTTCACATGTTGCTATGAAAGATGTCTCCTAACTGAATCCAACAACCTTCCCCTGAAACAACACTTAATATGAAAAAGATAAAGTCTCCTTTGAGTTGAGTACAACTCTTCATAATTCATATCCATGTACTTTTCTTGGCGATATTCCAGTAGAATTTACTACTGCCTTCTTTTGGAATTGTTTTTCAGTTTCCTCCTTTAGACTTCAGTTCTAGGATTCTTGGGGGTCTTGTTACTAATAGTAAATTAGTGAGGTCTAACCTTTCTTAGCTTTTAAAGATCCACCAAAGGCAGCATGGTGCTGCCTTCTACTAGGACATCATTTATTGTATCTTTTGTTTGACCAAGTTGTGTTAATAGTAGATATGACTTGAAGCAGCTTTCTATAACTCGGAACTTTCCAGATGCATAGGATTACATCTCCTATCATCCATAGCCAGCTTGTCCAATGGGTGTGTCACTAGGGATGATGTGTATTGGAACCCAACACATCAAACTGGAGAAAACTGGATCTACACCTATCCTAATGAATCTCACTGTAAGTAGAGATATGGTGATTCAAGAGCTTCTCAAATTCAAGACTTCAGACAAGATCATCTCCACTTGAAACCATCCTATGTCTCCTCACTTCTTTTTTAAAAACCAGATCATGGCATCAAGGAGGAGAAAGTAGAATCACAACATCATGCTTTTAGATGGTGTTGGGAATCTTCCATGGTAACTGACCAGGGAACCAGAAACAATCCTCTAAAGTATAGGTGGAAGACTGGTGGCCTTTCAGAGAATGCTGAACACCATCTCCCAGCATCCCTCACCACTGGTCAAACTGGCTAGTGCTGCTGGGAACTGTATTTCAGCAATGTCTGGAAGACCACATGTTTCCTATTCTTTGTGTGCTGGTGGTTCCAACATTAGGCACATCCAAAGAATATAGGGAGCTGGGGAGGTAAGCAAGCACATTCAAAGAGAAACCATGAGTCCAGGAGGCAAAACATGTTTTCCTTTTAGCAGTGGTCTTCATATCCCTCTTTCTGACTAAGTTCTTGTTTGAGAGCACAGAAATCAGCCCATCAGATAGAAACAATCAATGACATACAGGACGGCATTTCCTAAAGTGAGACAGTGGGCTAGATCTGAAGGACTGATTAGTTTAGCTCTGCCTATATAAAGCAGCATTTCTAAACAATTGTACATTTGTGCAAATAAATATGCACTTGCTTTTAAAAAGTTGGCAGGGGATCTAGACTTATTCCCTCAAGGTAGTGCTTCCCAGCAGTCAAATTACAATATTTGGCTGCTGAGCAGATGGTGTTTTCCTGCCAACGGGTACAATTGGTATTGCCATGACTATTGTGTGGAACTGGAGCTTTGAGATTGGCAAGTATGAAATGATATGCACACACGCACTTCTGAGGTATTTTTTTTTAAGCATTCACACAGCATCATGTTGAGGATGGAGACTAGCCTATCCACTGAGCACCCAGCTCCAACAGAAGCTACCGGTGAAAGGATCTGTATTTATGCTGGGCAAAATTTACTCAGCCACCTGCCAAAATAAACTTTTCCGGAAAATTAGCACTGGCTATATCTCAGGCTTTTTAAAATTCACTACTGATATGATATATTTTCTCATGTCTTTCTCTGCATAATTAATATAGGGATGGTTGACACTTAAGAATTAGTTAGAGTGTACAATAAGAGCTGCGCAGATATGCAAATATTTTACATGGTCTATTGGGGGCCAGGAGACATATGGTTTGTTGATTAGGGCACTGATCTAGAATTAGGGGTATCCTAATTCAAACCCAGAGTTAGCTATGGAAACACATTGGATGACTTTGGCCAATTTTTTATCCCATCTGTTTTCCTGAGTTTTGCGGTGAAGATATTGTAAAATCAAAAAGAAATATTTAGATATACAACTGATTATCTGAAAGTAAAGTGGGATAGTAAAGTAACAAGTGAGTAAATGATTACAAATTCAGTTAGGAAGTGTAACATAGGCCACAGCTAGTCAAGATACCACCAACAATCATCAAGAGTGTGTTAAGAAACAATTAAAGCAAAATTAAAAGGGCTTTTCAGCAAATAGAATTTTGCTCCAAGGAAAACAACCCCCCAAAAAGGAACATAAACACGCATGAAAGAAATGAAAGAAATCCATAAAGTATGCCAAAAAAATTTGAGGTGCATATTACTAAAAAGAATAGTATATACAACTGACAACTTTAAAACTTTATATGCACACAAACAGGAAACCGGGAAGAAAGGACTATCAGATGTCAAAGGAATTATAGCAGTAGTAAAGGGGAAGTAGATTGCAAAGAAACAGAATGAATCATTTACGTCTGATTTTTGCTTCAGAGGCTGTAGAACAGATATTTATGTCTGAACTGATGTTTTCAGTAAAGGAGCTTGAAACATTGAGGCAGATATTATTGAGATAGAATTCTAGTCCTTTTTGGCAAATTAAAAACAATGAATTGGGTTCAATTATAAACAAGCAATTGTAAATTTGCTAATTGTTTAACAACAATCAAAAAGATATACAGTGCAAATATTGCTGGAGAAGATTTCACAGCTTCTGCACAATTATAGAGTTCTTTAAGAGTGCTAGTAAATATGCACATAGGTGTGATAGGCTGTTAACATGGACTTCAGAGTAATGGCTTTCACTTAGGATTTTTGAGAAAGTTGGCAGTGATGGAGTAAGTGAAGCTCCTCATAGAGATCAGCAACTGACAAAGAACAGAAGGCACAAATAAGAATAAAGAGAGTTTTTGCAAATATGTATATTCCAGAAAATTCTGTATGAGAACCAATGTGTTTTAAATTATTTGTGAAGCTGGGCAGCTGTATGTTGACACCAGATTAGTTGGAGACAAAACAAAAAGGGATAACCAAGAGCTCCCAAGTAGTTATTGCTGTTCTATATAAGAAAATAATAGATGAATCACATTTGGCCAAAATATATTGTCTTTCCAGCTATATGGGTCCAATGACTGACCAGAAATGTATTCTTGGTTCAAGTGAATAGCACAATGAAAATGTATTCTTATGTGCAGCTGCTGTTAAAAAAAAAAGGCCAATTTCATGCTGAAGATAATTAGAAAAGAAATTAAAAATACTGACATACAGCCTTATTGTGCAATTATTTTAAAATCTTGTACACACTTTGAATTCTTACAGACCCTGAAAGGGGGGGGGAAGAGTCATGTGATACAACCATATGTGCAGGACACAGAATGACTACCAAACTGTATGAGCATTTTGACAGTAGGACCAATTACTCCTCTTCAGCTGAAACACTCACCTTAAGACCTTAAGCTGTCTAATGAGGATGCTTCAATTCAGACTGTTGCATTGAGCAGGAGCTTTGGTGATTTTCATATAGTACCTAGTTAAGCTATAGAATTAATTACTACAGAATCTAATACTGAGGCAGTTTTGACAAGTTTTAAAGGAACATTTACGACTAATCATGATTGCTGTGCAATATCTCCAGAACTGGAGGTGATAGCAATTACAGGAACACGAGAAGGAGGATGCTATTCTGCTCATGTCTTATCCAGAGCTTTCTACTGATATCTAACCTATCGTAATTGATTGTTGGTTAGCCTTTGATTTAAACTATCATGGGTCTTCCTTCGTCCCTTCCATCCAGATACTTGTTGAAATCTTTTCTTTTAAAAACTATAAGCACAAATCAGTTTTTATTTCACTGTACAAACTAATGCTTACTACTCATTGATATTCATAGGATATGCATGCATTTGCAGAAAGTCCTTCTCAAAGCCACTAAAAGCAAAGTTTATCTCATTCTGTCAGGAGTACCGTACTTCTTGCCTTTGAGATTACCACATCATCCCTCTCTGACTTCTGTAGGTTGTGCAAGTAAACTGCCAGTTCCTGGACATCGTCAGTATCACTAGGTTGAAGCAAAGAGAAACAAGATTTTTTATATGAGATCATTCAATGATAAGCAATTCTATCACTTGTCTATGGAGATTCTCATGGTTGTCCCAAAGGTGCTTTTTCAAGTGGCAACTGGACCTTGTTTTGCCTCGAAGATGTTTTGCTTCTCATCCAAGAAGCTTCTTCAGTTCAGTTCAGTGAACTGAAGTGAAGCTTCTTCAGAGAACTGAAGAACCTTCTTGGATAAGAAGCAAATTGTCTTTAGTGAAAAACAAAGTTGAGTTGCCTTTTGAAAAAGTATCTTTGGGACAATTCTATCACTTGTAAATGGGGAACTTACAAGTGATAGAATTGTTCCAAAAGTGCTTTTTTATTTATTCATTTATAGCCTGTGTGTGACCCTCATCTTTATCTCTCTCCCTTTTTTTTCTTGTTTAATTATTTTTACTTTGAAATGTTTGCTACTTTTTGGATGTGAACTACGACCTGAGAATTAAAACATTCTGTTCATTATTTGAAGAGCCCCTTTGGACTTTAAGGTATATCAGCCAATATTAAGCAGTGGTCAGACTGAAGAAGAAAGCAAACCTCGTTTGCATTATAGGAGACATAATCCCTTGTCCTGGCTAATTTGGGACATGCTCTATGCTAACTCAGCCTCCAATGAAAGTCATCCCTTGAGAGAAAGAGAGGCATCATCCTTTGAAGAGAGTGGGGAAAGTGAATTGGGTCTTCTATATTTTACTCTTTAATTAAAACTTGGCATTTGACCATTGGTATTATAAAGAGTATGTAATCATCGTCCCTTTGGGGTGGGGGTGGGGAGGACAAACTAGAGCTAAATGGCAAGACACATAAGACAAAGCCTTGTTTCTGAAATTTGAATTCCTCTGTAGTGACATAGTAAAGAGTTTGCAACTAGGTGATGACATCTGCCTGGAATCTAACTATTATGAATTATTACTCAGTTTATGAAAATGGGGAGTCAGGAGGGCTGCAAATATTAAAGGCACCCCAAAATTTATTTCTATTTTTTTATGAATTGTTTGCAGTTGCAGGATGTTTAACCGCCTATCAATTAGACTAATTGCTACAACCATGCTGTTGTGTGCAGCAACTCTGCCCATGCTCAGAAGCAAATTCTGCTGTCTGCAGAGGTATGTTTTTCATAATAACGGTAAACAGGATTTTCTTCCAGAAAGCCATTAACCCTGACCAAGAATCTTTTATATGAATTGATATGAAATGATGGTAAAAGATATAGTAGTGCTAAAGGTTCTACATCAAGATGTCACCATCATTTGTAAGGAAATGAGAGGCAGAAGCTGGCTAAACTCTTTATCTTCCTACAGAGCCCAAAATGCTTCTCAATCCATGGGAAAGACCTCTTTTCAAATGTCTATGCGCTTGAATGAGGTGGTGCAGCCACTTGCCACTGAATTTCATTGGAGGAAGAAAAATAAACATTTCCCAAATTGAGACATGCTTACATGTGTGTCTTACATAGCACCTACTCAGGTTCTACTGCAATAATTTCCCCATTTTCCAGCACTAAGTACAATTTGCTTTTGTCTTTTATGCAATGCTTATGAGAGATGAAAATTCTCTCTTTCAAACTCCATTAGCCACTTAGGTTGGTTTGCACCTAATGTAATCACACTGATTGAACTTTAAAAAGACACCAGTGAGAAGCATACAAGCTAGAGCATCTTTACAACTCATTTTATTTCAAAAGAATATAACTGCCAGTAAGACTTATTTCATTTTCCTTGCTTTTGTTTTAACCCTTCCTTTTTGGCTCAGAAAAAAGGCCCCCAAGGCAGCCCACAATTTCAAGTTTCTTTTAAAAAAAAAGAGGTATCAAAATACAAATTAAAAACTGAACACATTTAAATGTTAGCAATTAAAATGCCTTTTTCAAAAGGTAACCAGCTCAGATATGCAGTTGGATAGTAATTATTAAATTAGCTACAAAAGCCTCCAGCCAGCCAGCTCCAATGCCTTGGCATTTGCGGTTGGAGGTATCTGTGTGGTGCAGATGTATTTGGGGTGATCAGTAATCCTCTCAGCCAACTTTTCTCATTCAGCAGTCTATTCCTAAAAAGCAGGGTGATAGATCTATCTGGAAGCAAGCTTACACAAGCGCGACATTCCAGCATTGAGAAACCAGCAGAGTATGGCACAATGACGGTTCAAGTGAAACAAGACAGACTAGCTTCCAACTGTATTCCTCATCACGCCTGCCAACATGGCCAGATCAGGGATAGAGATGTAGCCTGTTTCATGTGCCATGCATTGTGCAAAGTCATATTTATATCTTCATTTGCTCACACCCCCAACAGCAGCAACAAGGCTTTTTTTAAATCAATATTTTATTTATTTATCTCCAAAGTTAAAATTCAAAAGAGAAGAAAGAAAAAAGCCAAATATCAACTACAAACAGAGCAACCAAACAATATATTTTCTAAAAATGTGTACAAAAAATAACAAATGACTAATAAATCGTTAACATGAAACATAAAGTGTTCAACCCTGGTTGAATGTTGAAAAATATATCAGAAATACCTGGTATGTTCTTCCCCCACTTACATAACAGGTCTACAAATAATTATAAACTTCCCCATTCTGTATTTAATTGGAAAAAAACTGTTACAAAGAAAGATATCACCAATATTGAAATCTATTTATTTATCAATCAAGTCAACCCGCCATCTATTCATTATATATAAAAAAGCAGTTTGTGTTTTTTTTTGTTTATGCTAAGTAATGGAAAGAAAAGGGGACGCTAATTGTTGAAGAATGGACTTTAAAATTGACTGAATGGGAGAGATGGAGAAATTAGTAGCATTGATTAGAGAGAATGGATTAGATAAGTTTATAGGAGAGTGGAAGCCATTTGTGGATTTCTGCGTGTTAAATACAATAATAGAAGGTTTAACAGAGGGCTTCAAAAATTAGCTTTATTTTTTGGGTAACCTGTTGAGCAGCAATATGACTTCTGTAGCCCAAGCTCTAATGGACATTAGGCACTGGAGACATTAAATGAGACATTGGGGACTGGAGTATTACTTGATACTGTGGGACCAGTCTTCACTAAAACCATAATACCAAAGAATACAAAATTCTATGTGGGGATATTGGTTCTTATAGGCTATCATAGGTAATCAGAGATTCAGAGAGATCTTCCAGTGGCCTTAGCAATAGATTCAGTGTCTCTTACTATGTTATATTCAAAAAGTGAGCCCTAAGTGAATTTTGAAAGCAAGTCCAGGTTTTAAGAATTATCACTTGAGAAACATTATTAAGAATATGGAATAAATATAAACCCACACAGTGTCCAAAGATATCATTATTGACACAAAAGTCTTTCTACAGAAGAGAGACAGCAGACCAAGAACTTGTAAGGATTGATTAATACAAAATAAGGAATAAATTAAGAGGAAGAGGAAGGCACAATTAGCAACAAAAGGACATTATTTGCAATTGTTTTCTTATAGTCAGGTGAAACATAGATTTAAAATGGACAAAACACAATTTGGAATTGAAAGGAGGCAAACTGAATTTGAAGTAGAGTTATGTATAAAGGATAGTCATATGACAGCTCAAATGTATTAATTGCTACTAAGGTTTGAAACAGAAGATTAACAGGGTAGAGACTATATACTATATGGGCTGCAAACTTTGGTTATAACATAAATATGGGAGAAAATGTGGAGAAATAATGTTAAATTTACATTGTTTACAGAATTTTTATAAAATGATGTACCAATGGTATATGACACTGGCTAAACTGCCTAAAATGTATACCAGTAAGGGAATACCAAAACAGTGTTGGAACTGTGAAAATAAAGAAGGAAGTTTTTAGCATGCATCATGGACTTGTGAAAAAGCAAAGACTTACTTTGTTACAAATCCATACAGTGATATAAAAGATACTGCAGACTAACATCACGATGAAACCACAATTATTTTTATTGGGTTGTATGGGCATGGAATCAAAAAAAGAAACATAGGAAATTAATACTGTATATAGGAACTGCAGCAAAAAATTGTCTCCATGTTCTTTGGTTGATCATTCCCTCTTTGCTTTATCCTACCGCAGAAGTGGGAAGCTACAATATTTCAGGAATTTGTTCATTTCACTTCTCAGCACAGTCCAAATCAGCACAGCAGTGGTGAGAAATTCAGGAAATGGGCATGTATGTTTGCTTTAAAATCCTGCTGTTTTGCTCCTCATGATCAGTTGCAGTAATCTTCTCCAGATCTATTTTCCCCATTAAGAAAAAAGAAACATAGTAATCAGTTGTATTATCAACATACATAACCTGAAAGCACTTTGTCCATATCTTCCCCTAATCTCTAAAACTATCCATGTAAATTTCTAATGAGATGTTTAATACAAATCATTGTTAACATACGATTTCCTGATGCTTGCTTTTTAAATGCAAATTCCCATTATATAAGCAATTTCTTTAACCCCACTCCTCACACACATATACTTTCACTCTATTTTCAGTAATTTCCAAGCATATTTTTTATAGATTTTTGGATTAGGGAACATTTAAGAGACAGGTCTGATTCTAGCATTTGGGAACTTTTATTCATAAGACCCGAAGTTATCCAGGTTCACCCCTCCTTCCTTCATGTGCATCTGAAACTATTTGGGGTCAACTTCCTTTTTCATCCCAACACCATTTATCACCCCCTTTTTCTGTCATTCCCCTCCCTACAAATTTTAGTCCTTGGGGAAGGAGCCTTTCCTAATGTACTTTATAAAATAAAATCTATATGGTTGGCACTAAATAAAGAGCTGTCAAAGTTGTCTCCAAAACTTTTTTTTTTCCAAAAGGTAACTGGGCTTTCTTGAGGTTTTTTTCTTCTTTGAAAGCGTTTCACTTCTCATCCAAGAAGCTTCTTCACTTCTGCTTCTTCAATTCTCATCCAAGAACCGAAGAAGCTTATTTATTTATTTGTTTGTTTGTTTGTTTGTTTGTTTGTTTATTTATTTATTTATTTATTTATTTATTTATTTTGTCAAACATGTACAAGATAACAGGTATAAATATAAACATGGACATGAGTCAGAGGTGGGTTCCTACCGGTTCGGACCAGTTCTATCGAGTAAGTAGTAGTCTGCTGGTGACATCACAGAGCAGTTCTGCTCCGTGGGCGCCGCCATCTTTTTCTTTTTTTTAATTTGGGGGGGATTATTTTTTTTTGCATTTTTTTAGTTTTTTTTTTCTGCGCATGTGCAGAAGCTGAGTTTCCGGCACTGCACATGTGTCACCATCTTGTTTTCAGCCTTTTTTTTAAAAAAATCAGATTTTTTTTACTGTGCAAGCGCGCACCCATGAGGCGCGCCCACATGGCACAGGAGGCAGCAAACTGGCAGCGAGGTACGTTAGAACCCACCCCTGATATGGGGGCTAGAACACCCAGATATAAAACAGAATAGAATAATAATCATTCAGTATACATGTAGGTTTCAAATCATGCTTGGTAATCTCTCCATAAGGATTGATGGTTGATGGTATCAGAATTTCCTGTGACGTCTAGCAAAATAATGAAGTAAAATTGCACTCTGCCATAGATCATCCGATGAAGGGGTCAATCAGTTTATAGTTCCAAACCTTGATTGAAATGGATGTGGAAAATTTGTTTCATCCAAAAATATCTGGATCTGTTCAGCTATCAGATCTGGTGATAACCATGCCAACCTGATTGGTTTGCATGGATTCAGGTTAATTTACACAGGATGGAGTATCTTTCAGAAGTAATCACTAGCATTTAAAACTTCACCCAGAAATAAAGTAGCTACAATACAGATGACAAAAAAAATATTGTACATTCCAATTGGCTGTAGTTTCCTCCGTAGTCAGTATTCTGTATCAACTGACACTTCTGGATTTAGTAGAATTTCCTATGACACTTCATGGTAGAAATAAACCAGGAAGTGCTTACTATGAATCTTGTCTCACAGACTAATATACCGAGACTAGAAGGGAACAGAAATTAGAAAATCAATGTAATGGTTTGGCACTTGAATAAAAATTGATCCAGGATGAATTAGAATAGAATAGAATAGAATAGTTGGAAGGGACCTTGGAGGTCTTCTAATCCAACCCACTGCTGAGCAGGATACCCTATGCCACTTCAGACAAATGGTTATCCAATCTCTTCTTAAAAACTTCCAGTGTTGGAGCATTTACAACTTCTGGAGGCAAG
>JANHFT010009128.1:264197-282179 GCA_032467955.1 Pseudoxenodon macrops
CCGTCTCTTCTCCCTTGCCCCTTCTCTCTGCCGCGGCTGAGCCAAGGGCTTCACTGCGGCTTTTATTTTTTCTTTTGGAAATCCAGGCTGGCTCGCTGTGGCTGAGCCGGGAGCCTGCGCACATGCAGGGAGAGCCCCCCTAAGCGAGCGGCTGCCTGCCCCGCGCGTGATTGCTTGAGAAGGGTCTTCCCATGCATGCGCACGCTCCTGGATCAGCCATAGCCAGCCAGGTGATTGGGAGGAGAGGAGGAGGGTTGCCCGAAGGGAAGCGTCCGCGGTGGCGATCGTTCCTCAGCCCGAATTCCCCCCCAAAAAAAGGGGGTGGGGCCAACCACTGATGGGTCAGGGAGTCATGGCAGAGGGCCCAAAGAGCCGCATGCGGCTCTGGAGCTGCAGGTTGCTGACCCCCGGTTTTGCCTTATGTATAGAGTGCAACAGGACTGGGTATGTCAAATAGGTTGCATACTATAAATGATCACATCACTTTATTTTATTGTTTATTTATTTAGTTTGTCAAACATTTTGTAAATATTTGTATTTTGGTTTGCTATTCCTTAGCTGAAAACAATTATTCACAAAATAGCAAAAAACAATTTGAAAATGACCTTCATCAATTGCCAAAAGAACAGAAAATAAATGTGAATTATAAAATGAGTACATTTTTAATATTTATTATTTTGTGAGTGCTTTAGATTGTTTGTTTTCTAAAATTTCATTATGAATTATTGTTAATGTAATCCAAATATTTAACTTGTAAAAGTATTCTTGATGACTGAGAGGAAAACCAATCAGAAGATTCAAAGACATTCAAGTATTAGAACAAACTTCAGTTGTTATTCAGGGATACTTACAGTTCTATGAGATAATCATATTTTTTTTATTGTTAGATAGGCAAACTAGTTCACACAGGTTGTGGTATGCTTTTGAAATGCCTTAAGACAGTATTGGAAACATTCCTTTATGATGGCAGATTATTGTTTCAAGAAAAGAACAACAATTTGTAGCAGTTGCCTATCTGGCTATCCCGCATAATTGCAGTAACTGAATCTCAGAAGTACTGCAGCCATCATTGATAGCCTTGTGAAAATTGTGGAATTTCTTCCCCCTCTTTTAGCAGAAGAATCTAAAGTAGAGAAAGAGTGCATCCAAGCAATAGCTGCCAATAAACCTCTTTAGTATTTAAATTGAACATTTATTATGCTATTATCACTTAAAATAATTGTAGTTCAATATGTAGGATTTAGAATCTTATAACGAATTAATAATGATGCAAAAGATAGCAAAATTCTATGTCTTCTATTTTATCTCACCCATTATATAGATAACATACTTTTTTTAATCATTATTTTCTTTCTTCCTTTTATCAGATCACTTTTGAGGCAGAACGTGGGAAAGGTAAAACTGGAGAAACTGCAGTTGATACCATTCTACTATTTTCTAATTTATGTTCTGAAGACCTCTTAATATTGGATATCTGAACAGATTATTTTAATTTCTATTATATTATATATAATATTATTTTAAAATCTCAGACAGATTTTATAATGCCATAACCTCATCTTTAACTGTGATACAGAATTTTTAAAAAATTAATAGATTTAATATTTCTGGTTAGTTTATTTGTACCTAAACATACCTGTGTTTCCCCGAAAATAAGACAGGATCTTATTTTCTTTTGACCCCCAAAATAAGCACTTGGCCTTATTTTCAGGGAGGTCTTATTATTTTTGACGTGCAGGAGGCAGCAAGCATGGTCACTTCATGGTTGTGCTGTGTTTTGGGGAGGGCTTATCTTGGGGACATGCCTATTTTAGCACATGCGTTCAAAAGTCTGATAAGACATATTATCAGGGGATGTCTTATATTCAGGGAAACAGGGTATTACATTTTCCAGTACATGTAACTATACTATGTAACTTGTAGTCGTGTTATACCAAAAAATGTCTAGTGGTTTTATAAGAGTAATCTTTGCATAAAATAAAATAAAGATAAATTTTGCTTTATTTGAATGTTTCCTGTTTTCCTATAATATTGTTATGTTTTAGAACAGGGTGAACACTGTAAGGCCTTTGGCAAAGTACAACTTGACACTTATTTTATGGCCTTGGACCCTTTTTTAAAACATAGTTGCTGAAACCTGATGGCATGGCTTCCTGACATTCTGAACAGCAAATTTACCACAAAATATGGTAAAAGTTCTAAAGTAAACAATAATAAAAAACAATGATAAAAAACAGAAGGACCTTTGAATAAAGTCTTGGTCTTGCTTACTATATATATGTATGTGACTATCACATGACTGCTGATTTTGCAAACTTGTTTCACATATGGCTGCCTCAAAGAACATTAAATATGGCTACAACCATACAAAGCACACCTACTACTGTCTTAGAGGTTGCACCAGTTTATGACCACTAAAAATGGCCTTACGCTGTGGATGTTTATTGGAGTTACTGTCACTTATTGCAATAAATATGTATAGTAGACAATATGCTTACATCTCTCAAAACATTTAGAAACTCACTGTTCAGGTACTTCATGTTTTTACTCACTGGTACCAGTATATGTACAGTATACTCGTATATAAGCCCATCAGTGGATAAGCTGACCAGGGGTGGGTTGTGGATATTTTTGCTGCTGGTTTGCTCAGGATTGTGCTGCGTGTGCGTGCGTAAATCAATCAAAAACTAGCTTCTGCACATGCGCAGAAGCAAAATCCAAGATGGTGGCGCCCATGGACACAACGACGGAACTGGCTCTGTGAAGTCATCGCCGAGTTACTAACGGTTCTATAGAACCGGCTTGAACCAGTAGGAACCCACCTCTGAAGCTGACCCACAAATGTTTAACCAAAATAACATGAAAAGTGTGCCACCCGCAGAGAAGCCAACCTGGATTTTTCATGGTATTTTGGCTAAATATTTGAGGAATTGTTCATCCACAGATGGGCTTAAACAATATAGATAGTCCTTGATGTATGACAATAGGGACCAGAATTTCCACTGATAAAAAAGACAGTTGTTAAGTGAGTCATGTTAAGTTTTACAATCTTTTATGCCATGGTTATTAAGTGAATCTCTGAGGTTGTTAAGTAAATGATGCAGTCATTAAGTGAATATAGCTTCCCTCTTAACTTGCCTGTTGGAAGCCAGCTAGGAAGTTTGCAAATGGTAATCACATGACCCTAGAATGCTGCAACCACCATAAATACATGTCCAGATTTTGATCACATAACCAGGAGAATGCTGCAACAGTTATAAATGTGAGGACTAATTGTAAGTCACATTTCGGTGTTCTTGTAACTTTGAGTAGTCATTAAATAAATGATTGTAAGCCATCAAGAACTATCTGTAGTATATACAGAAAATACAACTATTCTTTCAAAGTATTATATATATACTCACAGATAGGCCTATTCAGGAATATGCTAAATCTGATTTTTGTGCATTTTGGCTTATCCTTTTTTGGCTTATCCATGAGTACATATGTTGATTATTGTGTTACATAAATGGGGAAATTATGCTTAGAAGCTAATAATATAATACTACTTTTCTGCTAGAAACATTAAACTCTTTGCTTTGGATAGTGCTTTTTTAAAATTTGTAAAAGTAGTGTGCTCCTCTAGGTGTTTTTTTTGCAAAGCCAGATACAACTATTAAATACTACTTTGTGTATGTGTGTGCATGTTTGTGTATGTATACATTCACATAAATATACATGCATGCTATAAAGCAACATGCCAAGGTAATTTATCAAGGTTTTATGGTTCATATGACATATGACACTACAATTTTTGATCATAATAGACGGAAACATATTTTCGCCTTATGGAGTTCTCGTCCCCATCCCGCAATTGGTTCTACTTCTTGGCATATGGAGATGAGATTCACTGTGTATAAACTTTCCGTTTCAGTGAAGAAATAGCTCTGAGTACCCATTCTTATGAATTCTCACATGTAAATTAAGGGCTCTGCCTCTGTTTGCCAAGAGTTTATGTCCAACTTCAGAGTGTTCCCAGATTGTTGGATCAGGTTCAAAGTATTTTGGTATATTATGGCAGAAAAATATGCAACCCAAAACCCAGCTGGGAATTATATACATTTAAAAGTAGATATATTTTATTTATCAAAGGGCTTGAAAGCATAAAACAGTATACATATGTGTCTATGGTGTATTTGGGAAATGGAAGATAGATTATCTCTTTTATAAATGCACTTATTCATAATTTGATAACATTCTCATATAATCTATATAGGGACAATATGACAAACTGTCTTCTAAAATGAACATCCATTAAAGCTCTTTTATTAAACATTGAAGTTTTCTTTTGGAAATATTTTTGTAAGTATTTATGATTCAGAGAACAATATGCAAACGTTTTTCTGCTCTTAATTGATATGTCTTTGGTAAAACTTGAAACTTTACATTTATGAAAAATTTGTTTAATATTACAAATGAATGTCAAATATCTACTAAGAGACAAAACATACTACACATTACAATTATACAAGCAATTAATGATGAACTTTTCTCAGACCTTGAGAAAACTTTAATTTAAATTTGCAAATATCAGATTTTAATTAGAAATAGATTCATAATGTATAGAGGACAATAACCTTTGCAAAAAGTTGCAAAAAGAATCAAATTTGACATTTGTTTTCTCTGTAATGCATAGCATTGGAACATACATAAATACACCGAGTTCCTGCTTTTGAAATAAAGATTCAGTGTGTTGTGATCCCCAATTTCTTAGGCATATTTCAGGGGTTTGAATGAAGATGACCTATAAGATTGTGAGGTGACACATCCTCATTCAGTACCCTAACCTGTCTTCTTTTCCCACAGGCATCCTATTTTTTTTACACTCCAAAGCCTTTTAGATATATTAAACCAAATCCCATAGTCCATAGTCAGTTTAGGTTGGGAATATACAGATTAATTTAAGCCTTACTTAGGTATTAACCAGGACTTATTAGCAAACTGGGATATCATCATGAGATAACTGCAACATCACTCCTGCATTGTTGCTAACATTCAACAACCAAATTCACATATGGTGCTACCTTATGATTTGCTTTAAGGATAGTTTATCAAATCACAACTGACGGCTTCATATCTCAGATGACACCATAAATCATGATTTAAGTGTGGGTTCTTACTACATTAATAGCCAAAACCAAATAAATCAATACATTGCTCAACACAAATACTCTCTCCCAATCAAGTTTATCAAATCAAAGGTAAGGAATCATCTCACAGTGGCTTTACTTAATGCTGTAACTTTGGAAATAATTATGAAATTAAAGCATGGAAGAGTTTTAATCTTGCTCTCAGTATGTTTAGCTTTCTGGTAGTTTTGTACAACCTATGAATTCATTAGCAGAAACATGGGTCCAATGCTATATCTTGTTACATAGTGCAGAAAGAACTCCTGTGAAGTCTCTTCGCTGATTGGCCATGCCTGCAAAGTTAGTATTCAACATCCCCAATACACAACACATCCGTGGTGGAGGCTTCATTTCAGATGACCCTCCTCCCCCTCGCAACCTCCTGGTCAGCTTTGGCAGGGCCGGAGGGTGCACACACGAGGAGACCCTCAAGCAAGCACCGAAGCACAGCAAAGGCACACGGAGTGGGCGGCCGCTTGCTTAAGGACGGTCTTAACAGGACACAAAAAAACTGCAGCTTCTCTCCTGCACAAAGGCTCCAGCCATCACCTTGCCATGTCATCCCCCGCAGCTCTTTGGCTGAGTGCGGAGGGCGCAAGCTCCAGCCTGAACTGGCAGGAAGTGAAGTCTGCTGTATGCACAAATGTGCTTGCGAAGGCAGATACAGGGCTGCTTCTCTCCTGCACTAAGGCTCCAATCATCACTTGCCATGTCCCATCCCCCCTACATGAGTGGAGGAGGAGGGACACCAGAGCCTTAGTGCAGGAGCGTGTTATTAGTTACTAGTTGATCAAGTTCCAGATTAGTTACAGCATTGTATGCATGGGTTCAATTGTACATTCGTTTAGGGTCCAATTAATAAGAGGTAGATTGAGGTCACCAAGAAAGATTATAGGGTGCAGGCAAGAGGATGCCCATGTTAGCAGTGAAGTTAACTTGTTCACATGTTCAATGTCGTAATCAGGGGCTCTGTAACATAGTAAGAATCGAAATGTGGTATTTAAGGACAGCTTGCAGATGATGGTCTCAGGAAGAGCATGCTGCTGAATAACTTGGATATTTTGTAGATGTAGGGACTTTTTGTAGAAGATAGAACACCACCTCTTCTATGGATTTCGCAATCGGACCAGTATACATGATAATCTCTTGCTGTGATAATGGAGTCATGGAGTGATGCATTCAGCCATGTTTCGTAGACAAATATAATGTCGAATATAGCCGTATTCAGTTGCAGGCTCCTTCCCCTTTTATCTGATCATTTTCTAGGAAACATCTCCTTCTCCCAAGGTCATTCTCATATTCCATTGACATTTTTCTTTCTCTACAAATGAAGTTTAGAAATGATCCAAACTAATGAAACTTTGAAAGTCATAACTCAGGATTGTTTGCACTAAACAAATACTTATCTAAGGAGATTTGGAAAACCTTTGGGTTGGACACATAATGCGAAAAATAGAGGGTTTCCCAGATTTTCCCTCTAAAACACTGTTGCATCAAATTTTCACTTCTGAAATACCTTCTCTTCCCACTTTATTGGATGACATTCCTCTAAACTGTCTGAACCTGTTCACTAGTTGACACTAATAAAATCTGTAAGAATACATTCATATGTAGATGCAGCATAGCCTCAAGACAATCCCTTACATCATCCTATTTTTCAATCAATCTATTTGTTTATTTATTTCATTTTTATTCAATAGACACAAACTTAAACCCACAAGACTATTACAAAACCACAAATTGTATCGGTTAAAAATATCTTATATTTAAGTGGATAATAAAACATCATTAGTATATAGGAACTGAAAGCTGGCTTATTGTTATTTCACAGTATTACATGCTATATTTGGAGAGTCAGACAATTGTATAAGGTAAAGGATCTTTCTTTTGTACTTAGTATTATCTTTCCCTTAGTAAAGATTAATTTTATTGCTACCTTTATATAAAATACACAATTCCATTTCATCCTTTTTCAATAAGCAATTTAGTGGTAAAAATAAAAATATTAGCAATTGCAAATTGATTTCCAAAAGATTTTCTTTTTGGAAAATCCTGTTATATATCCTCCGTGTATTAAAGAAATTGCCTTTACTATTTGCTCAAAGCCAAACACCCACTATTTGTTTTATACTGTATATATTACGGATTGTACATGGTGCAACTGAGAATAATTTCATCCAATATTTAATTTTTCTGAGAACTGTTGGGAAATGAATTGCTATCTAGCAATATTGTATTTGTAAGCCTGATTCAGGTGAGTAAAATCAAGGAAGGAAGAAATACATGGGCTTTAATAAGGTATTCCTAATGCTAGTTTGTGAAAAAGGAATTTCCCACTTTCATTTGTAGTAAGTTCTAACAGGCAGAGTTCCTTTAAATCAGAGGTGGCCAACCTTGGCAACTTTAAGACTTGTGGACTTCATCTCCCAGAATTCCCCAGCCAGTATGGCTGGGAGTTGAAGTCCACAAGTCTTAAAGTTGCCCGGCTTTAAATTATTTGAATTGCTTCTTCCCAGCTTTCTTCCCACCTGAACTAAGTCACTATCTATGAGATAAGATGTCAATTGGTTCACCCTTGATTGCTTGTAGCTTTCTCTTTTGTTTCTTTTTCAGCCTCCCCACAATCTGTCACAGATTCTTATTGCCATTTATCTATTCTAGGGTAGAGTTTCAATTTCATTGCAACATGAGGCACTTCAGTCTTACCATGATTCCTCATTCAACTGATTCCTGACTACACTGTCGCTTCATAATCCTGGGGAATTATTGAGGAGCTCCATAAGAAGTGAAGAAGCATGTAATTAACTGGATCACCTGGAGACATCAGGATAGTTGTGAAAATGAAACCAAGCAAAACAAAAAACAAAAACAAAAAAACCCAGACTTATTTGTCAGCGCCAATTTTGTAACTGTCAGTGCCAATTGTACTTTAAAGCTGTGGGAAACAAATCTGTCTACGATGGGCAAGGGCAGCGTTCCCTTTTCAGGACAAGACTCCCTTTGGAATTAGGCAGTTGTCTCTCCATGGCAACAATACCCATAAGTTCCTTTTTATCAGCTTTAAAATAAATATCAATTTCTTCCCCCCCTCATAAATTTCTTCCTGGTTTTTTGAATGAGTATCATGTCTGGCAATTCAGTTACTATCTGAATCATCCTGATAAGAATAATATATTCTAGGACAGGGGTCAGCAACCTTAAACACTCAAACAGACACAAAGGTCCTAACCAGAAGCCCTCCATTCAATTCTGGAGCCAACTGGAAGTCTGATTCCCCCACCATAGAGTCTCCTCCTAGGGTATCCTTTTTCCTCTGCTGACTGGAAGTCTGGTTCCCCCACCATAGAGTCTCTTCCTAGTGCAGCGTTCTTTTTTCTCTACCTGTCCTAACTGGAAGCCCTATCAATTGTGGAGCCGACCGGTGACAGGGAGCCACAGCAGAGGGATGAAAGAGCCACATGCGGCTCCAGAGCCGCTGGTTGCTGACCCCTGTTTTAGGAGATTTAACTTCTGGTGCTGACATTGGCCAATCTAATGTCTCGACTAAGAACTGCCCTATAATAAGCGAAGTAGGTGTCTTGTCACTATGGTGCAACATTAGCTGCCCACTTCTCCTTCTCACACCTCAGTGAATTTAACCATATTAAAGTCTTTCAGAGCGATAGGTTTGTCATCCTGAGGTAAAAAGGTAAAACACTTGGCTACAGTATAGTAGTATAGTTTCTCTTTGGAAGGTATCTACTGCATAACTTAGTCTTAGTAGAAAACGTGTTCTTGGTTTGGTTGATATTTTTTTGAATGAAAATTATCAGCGAAACCACTTAACATTTTAAGCACTTCAAAATGTAGTCGTGAATTTAAAACTTTAGTATGTCCTTATTTTGCTTTAGAGCCTGCTCATCTCCATGACATCTGCCCTCCCACATTCTACACGTGAAGATCGCCATCTGTCTTTCACAGTTCTTTTACACCTGGTCCGCACATGTTTCAGTCCAATGACTTGGCAAATGCATTACAGAAGAACAAAAGGCAATGTGTACAGGCGTGTTCTGGGTAAATCTTGCCTTTAACATCTGTTTACATTTAACATTCATTTGCAGTTTTACAATCCCCAATTCTATTTGTAAATACTTTCTACCATGCTAAACTTTCCATTACCACTCATCTCAAGATCATGCAACAGCTACTGATATTAGTGGGATGGTGGGTCAGATATAGAGGGCTAGAATTCACGGTTCTCCAGGATTTAGCCAACTCAATTTCCCAAAATGACAAAACTGGGATTTTTGGAAGTACATAGAGAGAACCAGTTTTTCTCAAATTCTCTATATGCTTGCGTCAAGTCAAGAATAAGTAGTTGCTGCACCTACTTTATGAGCAAGGTCAGCTTAACAAAAACACAACAATGTTGAAAGTCACTATTCTCTTGCCCAACCGATTCTTGGAGAATCTCCATTGACAGTCCAAATTCAGGAAGGACTGGCTATGTCAGGCTGTAGACCAGTGTTTCTCAACCTTGGTAATTTTAAGATGTTTGGGCTTCAACTCCCAGAATTCTGGGAGTTGAAGTCCAGATATCTTGAAATTGCCAAGGTTAAGAAACACTGCTGTAGACAGATGAAAATTAGCTTATAAGAACTCTATGTAGCAAACTTTGACTGCCCTCAGAATCTAGTATCAAAAATAGAGAAACCAAGGATTGTGAATTAGCCCTATTATTTGGCAAATCCCAGAGAAATTTCTCTCAGTTCTTATATATTATCCCATCTTCATATTAATTCATATTTATCAGTAGTTATGGTCCATCATTGCGGATGTATGTTTCTGATCATCCAACCTTGACAGCAAGACCATTTTGTCCTTCAGCATCTCTCTGGGCTCCTCTGTTCATTCAAACCATGTGCTTTACCCACCAAGGTGCAGAGGCAGCTTGGCAGAATCATCTCGGAATTTTTCACCTCATTGCTCTGGGGGCCTTCATTCCCCCTCTATAAAATCAAGGTGACAATAGGTCCTTTGTCTATGCTGGATGCCTAGATTGCAAGGTCTTTGGGGCAGGTACTGTTTGTACAGCCTATAGCACAAGAGCTCTTTTATCTCTGAGGCCCCTATAATAATCTTACAAACAGATTCAGTCTGTAATCTGTCAGTGCTAGCTATCTAGAGTATGATACACAGCAAGCAATGCAATTTATGGGTCCTGATCAGCTTGGCTAGAGTTCAGACATCCTTATGTTCTTCTGACCAGAGTAGAAAGATGTTGCATTTATCGACAATGATGGCCTTAATACCTCTATCATCAGCCTATAGTTTTTGCTTGTTTCTAAATTAGTGTCTAGATTGTCTTTTCAATAGCAATGTCCTTTGTATACTCGGAATTCTGTAGCCCAACAGTGCTTACTTCCCAAGTCAATGTTTGCAGCCAAAGAGTTGCACACATTTTTAATTCTACTCCCAATTGTTTATTTAGTTAAGATGCCATTTCCTCTCAAAATGATTTATGGCTTTCAAAATGAAATTATTTAGCAAAATAAAACAAGACAGTACAACTTATCCATGGAATTCACACTGCTTTCTGCAGGAAATGATCAACTCTACCTTGAGTTTCCTTTGTGTGTTGGACAATCCTGGGTACTGTGATAATTTCCGCTACCTGTTCTCCAGAACCTGTCATAACCTGATGGATTTCATCCCTGGCAACTCCTTCCATTGGGACTTATGGACAGTGAATTAGAAAAAAAACTCATGGATTGAGGAAGCAAGATTATTGCATGCACAAAATTAGAATAATAATAAAATCACTACAATGGAGGAATGGATTGTGAAAACATTAGAATTTACAGAAATGTCAAAACTGACCTCCTTGATCAGAAGGGGAAAAAACTTTTCTGAAAGATTAGAAACAGTGTGGGCTTTTCTCTTTTTTTTGCTCAAAGAAGAAAAAAATGAAATGATGATTTACGACTTTGAAGATTGGACTAAATGAGTGGTTGAAGGAACATATAACATGTAAGAAGGAAGGAGGGATTATAATATTGTAACTGTTGAAAAGAAGGTTGGATATCATATTTATTTAGGTTTTTTTATTTTTTGCACTTTTTTGCACTTTTTTCTTCCCTTTTTCTTTTTCTTTTTAATTGTTCTTTTTTATGGTAAAATTCTCAATAAACATGAATTTAAAAATAGCACTAATTTTTTAAAGTAAATGTTTGCATTAAACTCTAAAAATATATTCAGCAAGTCACGGACATATATTAATGCTTTGATTTATAACTTTACCGTTCTCCAAAAACAACTCAAACCTGAAGGAAAAGACAACCACAAGTAGAAATAAGTTCCCTTTTCCTCACAACCATTCCAACAAAACAGGAGCTAATTGTGTTCATGCATACTAGTTCAAAGGAGGAATATGTCATTTATGGAATAGTTTAAGTAAATTCTCATTAATTTGGTCTGAGGATGATGACACTGGTTTCTACTTCCATATGTTATTCCACTTGAGTCTTAATTTCTTTTTCCCCAAAGCCATTTTCAAACCAATTTGAGGCTGCTATGCTTTCTCTGTGATGATATAACATAATTTAGTGATATACCTTTTAGATTCGATACCTCTGCTTCAAAGTTTGTCGGGGTGGGTGGGGAGTCTCTTTGTCTCCGCTTTTATTTCTGAATTAAGAAGAAAGGATCTAAACTGTAATTGAAATACAGGTTTGGAAAAGTTAGCTCATTAATTATCAACTCTAAATTAACAGGACTGCCAGAATGATAACCATCCTTCAATCTGTATGCATTCTGATTGATCTTTGGTTTATAAAATGCAGTAACACATACAAGAAATTTAGAATGGCTATAAATAGAAATAATAGGAGATCAAGGGGTAGCTAAAGTTTTAGACATTTTGCCCAGATTTTAAAATCAGCACTCCTAAAAGGATTATTATCATCAGCTTTAAATCTTTTAACAGTGTCCAATTAAGGAATTTTTAGTAGCCCAAAGGCACGCTCTTCTGGGACATCGACTTCAATCCAGATTTTGGTTTCTGCCTCTGTTAATAACTATCTAATATTTCAAAAATAGAAAATCTCATGAAAAGTATGAATTTTGAATTTCAAACCCAACCTGAGATGTTTTTAAATATATCACTTTTTACAAAACCTTAATCATTTCCCAGCAAGTATAAAATCAATACTCTTTGCCTGTATCAAAATTAATGAAGATGAATGAATTGGTAAAACTAGAAATAAAAATAATACTTTAAGGAGTAAAATCATCCTAATGACTAAAATTCTTCCAACTTCATTTTCACCCCAATCAACATCTAAAAGGCCACATTCAACAAGCACTATAAACACCACACACACACACACAGAACAGCACACTCTGCTAGAGAGAACTTCTCTGAAGATGGGCTCCAGCATGTCTGAAAGCTTGGAAGACAAATCCTCTGGTCTTGGTGACCAACCCAGATTGGATCCTGAATATCCATCAGTGGTTGTGAACTAGGCCAACTTGTCCCAGCATTGACAAATGTTAGATGCAGGAAGAAAATGAACAAAGCAGAGCTTAGAGTAACAATGAAGGCTTATATTCTGTCATTACATTTGTGTTCAAAGTTCTAACACACACACACACACACACAAATCTGTTGTTCTATGAGCAGGCACTTTATACATTGCCTTGGTTATCTATGCTTGGTTTTGTCTATTGTACATAATCAACAGGAACTCCTCCTCCTCCTCCTCCTCTGTTTACAATTGTCTACATTTACATTCACAGGCTACTCCTTCGATTCCTCCATTGACAATAATGCTTTGAATCAAATGGGTTTTGTGCAGCTTGGTGCTTTGATAACTATAGATTTCCACTGAAATGAAATGAAATGAAATGACCTCATCCGATTCAACCAACTTTCCCACCCCATCCCTATTCTGCGTTTATCCCACTTTGGCTCCACCGTGCCCCCTAAGACAAAGTTGGTTTCTCTGAACCCAATTACAGCACTTGGGACAAAAGAGGCTGCTTATGAAAAGCAGAGATTAGTCTAGTACACTCTTACGCTGCAGAACCTTTGGCATAGAAATGGATAGGGCGATAGCTGGCTTTTGTGAAACACCTGTCGTGGAGACAGCAAGTAGGATAAAGCTGTCTCCAGGAAAAGGAAAAGGAAAGGAAACCTTCATGCCAAAGATATGTGGGAGTGGAGGCGAGAAGGATAGTGCCAGGAAATAAATGAGAGTGCAGTTGTGACCTAAGAATTCACCTGGCAAATCTGCCTCTAGTCCTATGCCCTAGGCAGTGTGAGTTCTTTGGAAAGAGGAGCTTGGGAGAAATTGGAAGAAAATCTACATTTGTAATCTGCCCCAGCCTTAATGGAACTCTCAATTGGATTTTCAGGCTCAATGTTTCTGACTCACTTGCGATTTGAAGGTTATTTGGCACGCATGAAGAAGAGCTGCTAAGTACTATCAGTTCTTAGGCTAGGAAGGAATATTTTGCCATGGCTGAGAATTGGGACTGAAGCTGTTTGGTCTTCCAGGTCAGGATCAAGGCATTAATGCTGCTGGAGAATTACTGCAGTGCTTCTTACACTTACAATACAATACAATTCTTACACTTATTATAACAGTCACATATGACAAAGGGATGTCATCTTCTTACAGTGGCATACTGACTCCACTGCTTCTGACTTACGGGTGGCATCTTTTTTTGGTTTTCTCCTACAACAAAGTGTTGTTTGGCAGAGGGTGAATTAGAAAAGTGGCACAGAAGAAAGTTTAATCTCCACATTTGTAGGGCTGCAGTCCCAATTCATCTACTTTGCTGTTCTTCCCACCCTCACTAGTTGTAGTTAAACCTTTAAAAAAAAGGTGAGAAATGATCCTTGTTGTATTTTAAGAGATGGGCAAACTCTCACCCACCTGGTGTTGAACTGGCATGGGATTCCTTTCCAAATCAATCCACTCACTATTCCTAAACTGTCCCTTTATGGATTTCCCCCATCTCTTTCCTTTCCTTTCCCATATAACAGATATTTATCTACAGGTGAAGCAACCACTGAAAAAAGGAGAAATTGAATATTTTTCTTCTCCTTCCTCTCTGTTTCTTCAAAGGTGGTTGCAAGTTTTGAAGTAAACCTACCTCTCTTCAATGGCCACATCAGGGCCCTGAAAGTCCCTTCGGTTACTCATCAAGAATATTCCACAAAGGTGAAAGAGAGGAACGAGATCCATTACTTCCTGTGTCTGGTGCCCCAGAAGAGGAAGTTTTATAGAAGGAAAAGAAGTAGGATAACTTGGTGCTAGTTGGGTGGGATACTACTATAGCTGGGAATTAATCCTAAACGAAGTCAAATAATTACCATGATTTGTAATAAAGTATTTCAAACCCCTGAATCTTGTTTCTCCTGGGGATGCCCATTCCGCTGGCCTCTTTACTCACATTCACTGGCAAAGTAAGTATCACAGAAATCAATCGGCTACATCTGATTGGCCCTTGATTTCTTTCTAACTAAACTGGCCCCATTCATACAGCATGCTTAACTCCACAGCATGCTTAATTCCAATGATAGCTCCTTACTGGCTATTCTAGGAGACTTTTATTCAACCCAGAGCTGCCATTGGGGGATACTAGAATCTTTGTTACATCACTAGCCTCTTTCCTATTCGCCACATAGACAGCTGTCAGTGCTGCAGCCAATCAGAGCTTGGAGGCGTGTCCAACGGTTGCCAGGATATTACCAATGAGCCTGGTAATGACAAGCCTGTTTTTTTCAACCATTATCTATCACCAACTTTTTTTTCATGGAAGACTGATGAGGCAGGGCTATAAAAGTGCCTCCTTTTTGACTGGGACATGGTATTTGCATAATATGCTTAGCCCACTCCTTATCTACTTCAGTGTACAAATCCTGACAACTGAATCATTCAGTCAAAACAGACAGTTGTCTCGGGGGTTTTTTTGTCCCAGCCCCAGCCAACCCACACACATCCAGCCTCAATGAGAGTTTGATTTTACACACAGCCGTTTTGGCAATCTTGCTGTTGATTACAGAAAATCTATTTTGCATAATGTGATGTCAAGTCCCAGGTTCATACCACCTGATGGGCAACATGCCATCTTGTCTGCCAACACACACCTGTATTGAACTTTGTTGCGATTGCCATACAAGATTGGGCACCTGGATGCTTCAAAACAAAGCAGAATTAAACTTATAATTAGCTACCTTTCTTTAGAGTAGCAGGTTACAACAGCTCCCTCCTTGAAGTCACTCCTCTGCTCCTAGGAAGAGACAATCCATGCTAGGAAAAGACAGTGGAGCCACCCGGAAAATATTTTCAACATGGCTTGCATTTCAACTTACGTATGATAGTTCTGAAAAGAAAAATTCTGGTCAGAATTGTTAGGGTTAGATATGTATAATATTATTTACTAATAAAGGAGAATATTTGTAGCTCAGGGTTGACATGAGGGGTCCTTGGTGCTCTCTGTGCTTGCTTGTTTTCTTCCAGATGTTTCATTACCCAAACTAGGTAACTTCATTATGTCTAGCACTGAAGATGTTACTTAGTTTGGGTAATGAAACGTCTGCAAGACATCAAGCAAGCTCAGAGAGTATCAAGGATCCCTAATATTCTTTACAAACACATAGCAGCTCTTCCCCTTTCAGAGCGATTGTCCCGTGTATTACAGTATTTTCATTCAGTGGTCTTTAAATTCTTTCTTTGATTACTTTCAATATTCATTCATTACACACGTCTTTGCATGTTTTTTTCTTAATATGCTTTACATCCATTTGAAAGGGTTGATTAACAAATGAGAGGCAAGGCAAGAATAACAGAAGGAAATATGTGAAAACCTGAGACATACTGTGTCAAAGCGATGCCAGTTGAATCTGCTAGAGATGCAGCATAAATCCCCAGCATCCACATGTTTTTGGAGATACCTGATTGCAGTGGATACCATGTCATAATAACACCTTGGATACATCAGTGTCACATTTCAGAAGCATTAAGTGACACCAACATGACAAGCCTAAGTGCCCTCCTTTGAGTCCCATTTTAATTAGTATTTTTAGAAAGATGATCTGAAATCTTCCAACACCTTGACATTTTACTGGAGCAGTTGGAAAAAAGAGGTTTGTGGATTTAAAAAATATATAATTTACAATGTTGAAATTTTTCAATACCAAGGTAATATTAAATTCCCCTTTTACAATACTGAGGTGAAGGTGATTCGCACATATGTGCTAGTCGTTCTCAACTCTAGGGGGTGGTGCTCATCTCTGTTTCAAAGCCGAAGAGCCAGCACTGTCCAAAACGTCTCCATGGTCATGTGGCTGGAATGACTAAATGCCAAAGGCGCACAGGACAGTGACAGGACAGTGCACATGATTCTTATCCATGTGCATGTATGTGTATGACCCACTTCCTGATCAGCTTTACAATTCTGTTTCTCAGATGCCAGTTGATATAAAAGGCCAAATAATTAGCTTTTTTTTCACACATATCACATCTTTTTTTCTTGTGTCACTACCTGATTCGATCTCTGGCAAGGTTGCTTTCTTTCTGGCAATAAGAATAGCATTTCTGCAAATTTGCTGTCCTGGGATAAAGCTTTTTACAGAGAACTCAAATCTTCCAGCATGGTATGTACACTGAGAGTACATGCACCAAAGCAAATTCCTTGTGTGTCCAATCACACTTGGCCAATAAAGAATTCTATTCTATTCTATTCTATGGTAGAGACCAGAGGTGGGATTCAGCAGATTCTGACAAGTTCTGGAGAACTGGTAGCAGACATTTTGAGTTGTTCGGAGAACCAGTAAATACCACCTCTGACTGGCCCCGTGTCAATCTATTCCCTGCCTCCCGAGTCCCAGCTGATCGGGAGGAAATGGGGATTTTGAAGTAACCTTCCCCTGCTACGTTCACCAAGCCACTCACACCAAGCCACACCCACAGAATGAGTAGTTTAAAAAATTGAATCTCACCACTGGAAGAGACAAGGATGATGTTGGTCAATCTTCTGCAAATTATGTTGACATTCCATAGACTGAGATTATTGGATTTGTGATCAGAGTGCTTACCTAAAAGAAAAGGGAAAAAATCAAGGGGCTTATGCTCAAAGTATTTGTTTATCAAATGTTTCTATTGTCATATGTTTGTTTACTAGGACGCATAGATTTATCAGAACAAGAGCCAACAACTGTTATGAAGTATGGTAGATCCTTTGTTTTTTTTTTTCTATGTATCATGACAAACTCTGCAAATTCAAATGTCCTTGCAAAGCATTTGTTTCAGCGAACCAAATTTTTTTTGTTTGCCCAAAAAAAACCTTCCAGCTCCCCTTTCCAACCTTTAAACAGCAGCATATCAAAAGAACATAAAAAGTGCCCTGCTAGACCAGGCCACACACTCATCTGGCATTCTGTGCCCCACAATGGCCAATTGGAGGCATTTGGGAAGTTCACCAGCCTGCTAGAGTCTGCTAGAGTCTAAATTATTAGATGTGTTGAATAAACCTCCCCCCCCCAAAAAAAAAAACCTCTCAAACACCCACTTGGTAAATGAATTTCATATTAAAAATTTAAGTGAATAGAACAAAAAGTTAGAAATCCACAACTTGCCTAAACAGTGGGAAATTGTCTCAGCATCTCTATCAAAAGTCTCAGTAGATCTTAGGCTATGGACCAGTGGTGAAATCTAATTTTTTTTCCTACCGGTTCTGTGGGCATGGCTTGTGGGCGTGGCTTGGTGTGATCATGTGACTGGGGGATCAAAAGACAGAAACTCACTTTAACAATGTCCTGCTGGAG
>JANHFT010009130.1:33523-46905 GCA_032467955.1 Pseudoxenodon macrops
GGAGGAACTTTCTGACAGTGAGAACAATCAACCAATAGAACAGCTTGCTTCGGAGGTTGTGGGAGCTTCATCACTTGAGACCTTCAAGAAGATATTGGACCGCCATTTGTCAGAATGGTCTCCTGCTTGAGCGGGGGGTTGAACTAGATGACCTACAAGGTCCCTTCCAACTCTGTTAATCTGTTAAATATCCAGATAGGACTTTAGGACAAGGCTTCCCCCCACAGTTCCCAGCATGGCACATTCCACTGGTCTGCCCATCATTGGTCTTCCAAGCACTGTCTGTCCCTTTCACCAGTCTTTACCATGCCTGATGTTCACTGAAGCATATCCCACCAGCCCATACAGATAGTTCTTCAGTTACAACCACAATTGAGCCCAAAATTTATGTTGCTAAGTGAGACAGTTTTTAAGTGAATTTCCCCCATTTTACGACCTTTTTTGCCACAGTTAAGTGAATCACTGTGGCTGTTAAGTTAGTTAACTATCAAGTTGTTAAGTGAATCTGGATTCCCCATTGACTTTGCCTGTCAGAAGATGGCAAAAGGGGTTCACATCATCCTGGAACACTGTAAAAGTCATAAATATGAACCAGTTGCCAAGCATCCAAATTTGGATCGCATGACCATGGGGATGCTGCAACGGTTGTAAGTGTAAAAAATGGTCATAAGTCACTTTTTTTCTGTGGTATTGTCACTTTGAACAGTCACTAAATGAACTGTTGTAAGTCAGGACAAGCTGTATGAGGTTCCAAACTTTTTCTCCTTCCTTGCATTGCTGGTATGAACATCTCATCATAGTATACATCATTGGTCTGTTGCGAATCTTTTCAGCACTTTCCCTCCCTCCTTTCTGTAGGAAGCTGTCTACACTACTAATGTCCCACTACAAAATATCATTTGGGCCACTTGTTCTTGATCTTGTCAGAACCTTTCCACCCTGCTTTCCTACCACCACTCCCACCAATATCTTAGGGCAGCACCCGCTCCAGCCCAGTGCTTTTTTTTAAGCCCTTCCTTCCTTCCCGTGGCCACTGCCACAGTGCCCCAGCAGAGCAGATTCCATCAGTTCACTGGGAGCCATGGTGGCTCGGTGGTTAGAATGCAGGCTACTCCTGCTGACTGCCGGCTGACTGCAGTTTGGCAGTTCGAAACTCATTGGCTCAAGGTTGACTCAGCCTTCCATCCTTCCGATGTCAGTCAAATGAGGACCCAGATTGTTGGAGGGCAACATGCTGACTCTATAAACTGCTTAGAGGGGGTTGTTAAGCACGGTGAAGCGGTATATAAGTCTAAGTGCTAAGTGCTAGTGCTATCTTCCGAGTGTGCTCTTCCTACAACCACCACTACCACTGCTGATGTCAAAGGTGCCTTTTTCTTCTTCAAAAGGTAACTGGATTGTTCTTTGGCTGTTGTTGTTGAGAAAGAAAAAGAAAACATTTCGCTTCTCATCCAAGAAGCTTCATCGGTTCTGGTGGTGGTGGTGGTGGTGGAAGGATAGGTTCTAATAGGATTGGGAGGTGGGGAGTGGAAGGATTGTATTTCTTTGCAGTCATCTGGTTGTTAATACTCTCTGAGAGCTGTTGAGGCCACTTGGGGGTTTATCTGTACTCTCAGGGTCATCTCTATCAGAGTGCAAATGGGAGTGGAGTCTTCTTGGAATTGCTACCTGTGTTGTAAACTGGAGATAGGTAGTGTCTTATTCCTCCCCCTCCCAATTGAGGAAGGGGTGTTCAATTCTAACACAGATAGATTCTTTTACCCCTCTTTCAAACTAATGGTCCTCTCTATCAAAAATGTAGACTTTGCTGTCTTCAAAAGAGTGGGCTTTGTCTTTTAACTGTAGACGGACCACATCTGGATGTCTGAGATTCTCCAGAGACACCACTGCTGATGTTCCAGCATGGAATATCTTTCCTGCCCAAGATCTTCCTCAGCATGGTAATAGCATCTGTAGATGCTATAACACCACAAGTCCCACCAAGTCCAATCAGTAGGGCTAAAGATAAGGAATGATGACATCTGTAGCTCAGAAATATCTGGAGGTCACAGGTACTCTATCCCTGGCTTAAGAACAGAATTGTAAATTTATTAAACGTCATACCAGATTAGCTATAGTTCAAATAATGAATCACTGCACAATGTAGTTTGCTTGGACTGGAATTAGCTGTGGTCTAGACATCATTGTTTAGGTTTTTGATTACATGAGTAAAATACACCATGGTTGACATAATGAATAAATCCTCTCACTGGTTCATTTAGAACACATAACTTACAATTCCTCCTATGAACCGAACCAACCAAAATCGTCCTGTTGGACTTACAGCAGAACTTCGAGGTCTGAGGCACGGCAGCTTATTGTGATCTTTGTAATTAGAGAGGCCAGAAAGGAAATTTGGAACACTCTGTATGCGAAGCATGTCCTCTATTACCAAGTAGTAACATAACCCATTATTCATGTTAAATTTATTAGTAGTTTCCATTTGATTGTGCGCCTTATGAGAAATGGCTTATGCCAATTAAATATATTGACAAACTCTCTTTATAATAACATTTTATTTTTATTAATGAAACCTCAAAATATAAACAGCTGCTGAAAAAGACAAATGAGTAGCAAGCCAAGCAGATTCTCCTTCTCTTAACAGCTTATCCTCACTGCCTGGTTGCTCTTTTACCAGAATGGGTCAGAAACATTTTTGAAAGACCGGAACAGATGATATTGCTTTATATACAATTACAGATGTGTCTCTCAGGTGTGTTTTAGTGTCATTAAAGTACAATTTTTATCCCTTATGTTGCCTTGGAGTTTGTGTCTAATTGGGATATTGTATGCTTTACTTCATTGCAGTCTAGCCCTGCAGTTTATTGGCTACTTAACAGAGGCAGCAATGCCCCTTCAACTGAATCAATACTATAGTTTCCCTGTTCTCTAATATTTCAGATAATTCAAAACTTGCAGAACTGTTCAGAGCTTCTAGAGTTACCTTTATCAGTAATGCGATAATAGCACAAGGCTTGTATGTATTGTTTTGTAAATAGAAGGTTGCCGTTTGGAAACTAGTAGATTTTTTTTTCAAAATAGTATCTTTCTCGCCCTGAGTGACCCACTTTCCCCTGGGCTTTTATTTTATTAAAACCAGTTGTGGATCATTTCACCATTTGACCAGTCTCTTGAGGGGAAAGGATTTCATCCCCTCTCGGTTTCACCTCAAATGACTGGAGAAATAATGAAATAGTTCACTACAAGACATTAAAAAAAAGTAATAAAGTCCAAGAGGTACCTCAGGAATAAAGAAAATGGTAATAAATATTAAGTTAGGATTCAAACCAACAACTTTTTCTTTGCAAGGCAAGTGCTACAAACATTGCATTATTGTAATTTAACTGATAAAAGTAAATCTAGATTATAGACCAGTGGGGTGGTAAGAAATGATTTTTTTAAATGTTAATGTAGTTGTTGCACATGCTTCTTGATGTTTTAATGTAGCATAAATTCAAATTTATAGTACTTTCAATACATACATTTTGTGTGTATGTATCTACCTATTTATCTATGTGCGTGTATGAATGCATGCATGTGCATGCCCATACACACACACACAAACCCAAATACATTCAATAAAGCCTGCCCATAGAAAGGAAAGCTATTGGTGGTAGAATGACACAGGAGCAGGACAATTGTCTCCTGGGAAAATGTGGTAGCTATTATGAAGTGTCTCAGCCTAGGCAGAATTTTCTTAGAGTCAGGAAGCAAAGCACAGGCCAGAGACTGCTCAAGAGCTCTCAGCCTCAATCCTGCTGTTATTTTCTTTCTTCCAAGTTTGCATTTTTTTAAAAACCCAACTTTTTTCGATTCCATTTATGAATAAATTTATACTTTCGGTTGGTTCTATATATTTTAAAAAATAAAATAAATTCTCAATCATCCCTGCAATATACCCTAAATTATCATTGATTGAATTAACTGAATATTTAATTCAAGGCCAATGGCACCGACATAGAATTCAATGTTCAGTATATTAATTCCGTTGACATTAGTCCATGAAAGTCAGTCAGGCTTATTTTGGATGGGAGCGTCCATAACATAAACCGTTGTTTCTTTTTTAGAAGTCAGACACAGAAAGAAGGGAATTATTAGGTAACCCACCCCACCCCAAATCATTCATTACCTCTTCTATGCCCACCCCATGAAAGAGGCAGAGGTGGGTTCTAATTTACCTCACCGCCGGTTGGCTGCCTCCCGTGCCACGTGGGCGCGCCTCATGGTTGCGTGCATGCACAGTAGAAAAAATACCTGAATTTTTTTTTTAAAGGCCGAAAACAAGATGGCATTGCATGCGCAGTGCCAGAAACTGGCTTCTGCGCATGCGCAGAAGAAAAAAACCAAACAAATTCCAAAAAAAAGATGGGAGCACCCACGGAGCTGAACCGGCTCCGTGACGTCACCAGCGATCTACTACCTACTCAATAGAACCGGTCTGAACTGGTAGGAACCCACCTCTGGAAAGAGGACTGTCAGACTTTCTCCACTCTGTTCAATGCTTCAGTTCAGGTCATTTAAACTTTACTAAGAGTCCCACTTAGCTCAGAGGATTCTCTAGTTCAGCACCCCATTCATGTAACAGTTATTTCTCAGCTTCTGCATTTCTTCTCAGACATCTCATTAATTTAGTTGAGCATGAGCACCCATATTAATATCCTGCCATAGTAGAGTCCTATTAGCCACCACAATTAGTATGGTAGTCATAGCCTCCAAAAGTTTGCCTAATCCTTTAGAAAACTGTCTGTGCTATGTTTAGGAAAAGGGAATGGGTAAGCAATCAAGAGTTCTTTTCCCAGAGCCCTCTCTACTCTGAAAGAGTTGGTAATCCTCCGAAATAGATGCAGGCACAGAGGAAGCATTTATGTCCAGTGGACAAAATCTAAACTTCTTTTCTCTCCCATATTGTCAGGTGCAAAAGACCAAGTTCACATGTGAAGGTTCAATTAAATAGATGTATTGCTAAAAGCCTATGCATAGGAATCTCCTCAACTAATGATGGTCACTTGCATAAAGATACAAACCAGCAGAATACGATGTGTGTGTGTGTGTGTGTGTGTGTGTGTGTGTGTGTTGGACTCAGTTCTCGTGACTAGGTAAGGATTCTAGGCTATTCCTCCTTTTCACTCCAACTCCAGATTCTGCCATCCTTTGTCCTACATATATGCTGCTCAAGTTATGAAGTTTATAGTGAGCTTCCGTTATGAGTTAAAAAGGTGAATTATCAAATTCTTGGTGATGCACATAATTAGCATATGGCCCAATTCAATATAATAAAACATTATGTTGGATGCTCCATAGACAGACCTTTAAAAGAGGCACAAGAGAACCTTCAGCTGGTGAATCAGATTCATTTCCCTTTCCCTTTGCCACCTTTACCGCCCAAGCAAAGCAGCCAGCTCTCATCACCTTAGCCATCTTTGGCTAATGAGAGTCAATTTACCTGATGTTATTATGTTTTTTTGCATCCAGTCCAGAGAACAGGAGTTAACAACTGTCACTTGCTACCTGTCCCCATGGAAAGGCAATGGTACAGCACAGTGAAGAAAACCCAGAAACCGCTGTACTTTATAGCAATAATACCTTCTGAAGAAAGGTAATAGTCATATGCAGTCAGCAAAAGATGCTTAATGAGAATTGAACCATGGAGGGGTGAAAAATGAGTGCAGTAGACCAACTCTAATGGAGAAAGACAGTAAAGATTCTCTGCATATTATTAGGAATTTGATCATTTATTGTTATTGTTGTTGTTTTCCACATCCATAACATTCTGATCTCAGGGAAGGCATTGGTCAAAATAACCCTTGAGATAAAATAGTTAATTAGTTTCTATTGAGTCAAGCTTGACTTCTAGTAATAGCATGGACGAATTACCTGCCACCACAATCTGGATCCAGTGATATCTTGTAGCTCCTCCAAGGACAATCTTATGACTTCTTTGATCCCATCTATCCAACTTAAGGCTTGTCCGCCTTTCTACTTTGTTGAATCTTGCCAAGGTTATTATCTGTCCATGTCTCATGCTCAAAGTATATGAGTTTCTGCTTGCTAATAATTGCCTCAAGGGAGCAGTATGCCTTTAATTTGATTCAGGACTAACCAATTTTTCTTGGAGTTAATGATATTCTTATTAATTATTTCCTAATCAATAATTCAAATGCTTCTTTTTTTCTTTCTTTCTCTTTCTTTTTCTCTTTCTTTCTTTCTTTCTCTCTCCCTCTTTCTTTCTTTTCCCTTCCCTTCCCTTTCTTCCTCTTCAACTTGCACAGCATATACATTGTATATGTACATTACATATACGTTGGAAAAACCACTGCAGTAATTATTCTGATCTTTGAAATATTATTTTCCTTTTCTGGCTTTACCTACCATAAGTTGGTCATTGCTTTTCTCCCTAAGTTTAATCCTTCACAAGGTCCATCTTTATTTTTGAACCCCAGACACAAAAACTGCCATCTATATCTATCTATATCTCCACTGTCAGATATACCGTAAGTTCGTGAAGCATATTAGTTGTTACTTTGTCTTAATAACTGACCCAAATCTTTAATTTTTAATTTTTTTTAACTTTCCTTACTTTGAGTTTACAAAATAGTGTCGCTTATTTCAGTGATTCAGCTTCCAATACCGACTCCAGCTATCACATATCTTTCAATCCTGCCAATTTTATAATAGTCAAGATATACATTAAATAGCTATAGAAAAAATATGTGCCTTTATCTCACCCCCTTTCCTATTCTGAATCAGTTTCTCCAGATTCAAGTTCTTACATTAGCTTCTTGCTTATTGTAAAGATTCCTCAGAATGATCAGATCTTCTCCATTCATGTTAGCTATCTGATTTGAAAGTGGCTTGTTCGTTTGACATTTCTCCCTGTATGAAAGGCACTGTCTGTCTTTCTTTGCAAGATCTTGATTGCTCAAATGTTTATCTCAGTTGAGATTTGAAGATGGCATTTCATCCAAATCTAGGGCTTAAACCCTGCACATATTGATTACAGCAAAGGTTCCTTTCATGTGTTCGGGGGGGGGGGAGATAGTAGAAATGAAAGAGGGCACCATAATTACATATGCTGGGTTCTTTTTATTCCCCTCCCCCCTCAACTATCCTGATATTCAGATGTGCATTGATTTGGATTGAAGTTGGAAGCTGATAGCTTCCCCCGTCCTATTTATTTATTTAGTAAACTTATATGCCACCCATCTCATCTAGAGGTAGCTCAAGGTGGCTTAGAAGCAATATAAGTAACAAAATAACACATTAAAACAAGAGAGAGGGAGGAAGAGGGAGGGGAAAGGGCGGAGGGAAGGGAGAGAGAGGAGAGGGAGAATCCTGATTTGCAAGATTTCTCCCACACATGCTGCATGTATTGGACCACAGCAATTCATCCCTCTTATGATTGAAGGCAAGGAGGAATTGGTTCAGTTTATCATAAGGTTGACATGAGGTCAGTGTACTAGGTTGCAGAGATGAGGAGGGAAGAAAGGGTGTGAACTACTTGCACCTGCTTTCTGCCCCTTTCAACTGCTCTTGAACGAAAGATGGCGATTTGGCCTTATCCCCTTCCAGATTTCTCTAACCCCAATGGAATAGACATTAAGACCACGAAAATAAAACATAGTGGTGGATTGTAGATGGAGGTCATGGTCCTAGAAACTACAAATATGCATAAACACATATCCACATAAACAGACACTAATCACAATCTCCATCTAGCCAAATTGCTAGGAGAAAGAATCTCTTTCACGTTTGCAGTAAATTTCAAGTATTTTTAGTTCTGCCATCAATATTTTATGAAGAATATAGCATCAACTACCCAAGAGCTGTAGAGAGAGAGAGAGAGAAAAAACCAAGAGACTCTTACATCTATGATTTGCCTGTCTTAATTTCTCTTCAAGGCCATTTAACCATATTGAAGGCTACATCTGTCCCAACTGCTACTACTTTCTTCGTGCAACAGAGTTTGAGATTTTACTTACACACCAGAATTCATACCTCATGCTTCAGCCAGTGTGGCAGCCCCAACCAGCTCAAAGTCAGGTTAGCTCTGCTATGTGGAGTCATTCATGACAATCTACAATGACCCTTTCCCCTTCCCCCAGTCCCAAGACTTGCCAGTCCAATACTTTTGGAGAATTAATCATGGCTTCATGAAAAGGAGGGTGGGAAGATTCCAAAGCACATGCCTAAACAAGCCACCAGGTTTCCTTGTTTTCTTTCCAATGCCCTTGTTTCTTGGAATCCAAAGGATCCAAGAGTTTTGTTTCCTCCCACCCCCCCCCCACCAGCCTGGCACAGAGCCAGGTACTAAGCTAACCAAAGAAGCTATGAGATAGCAAATTTCAAGAGTTGTCAGGTTGATCAGGAATACCCAAAATGGAAAAATACTGCATGTCTCTATCCTATTCTTTGAGGCTGAAGACAAGAATCTAAATTCAGGAACATCAGTTATTTAAAATAACAGAAAGAAAAAGGTGAATCCTGCACCACTTCCGCATCCCTGCATCCCTCTAAATTGTCGTGCTTTCTTTAGTAGTAGTCAGTCAGATGTTTAGACTAGATTCTGCATTTTTATCCATGAATCCACTTATTGAGTCCTTCCCAAGGACCTGGGACAGGCTGACGTTGTTTGATGGCATTAAAAGTATCATCGTAGGATGTAAACTGTTCCAAGTAAAGCTGACTTTTGCAATTGACTGATGGTGAATTTTGTCAATGCTGATGATGTTCAAGTGGTGATCCAGATGTTTTGGGATTGTACCCAAAGCACCTTTTAATATTACCGTAGTACTACCTTTGCTTTCTTTTGCCACAGTCACTCTACTTCTATTAGTAGAGTTATTTTTCTCCAGTTCTTTCTTTTATTTTCTATTCTGTAGTTTCCCTGTATTGTAACATCCAATTATTATTGCTATTGCTATTTGTTATTTTGGTCAATCAGAAGTATCATACTAAAATGTAAAAAAAAAAATTGGTTGGTTTCATGCACTTGAACCACTAAGTTGTAGTGCATATTTACTCAATGGCTTTGCTTTAAGGAAAATCATTCAGGCTTACTGAAGCTTGTCCCTTTGGCATTGGCTCTAACAGAGGAACAATGCAATTTCTAACCCAGGGACAGATAACCATTTTTTTAAATTCAAACTTTTGAGCTTTAAACCTAGCTTATAGCAGAAAAAAACCAAGCAAATCTCATTTTGCAGTCCTTGGGACAAAGCAGAACCAAACTGGTCTTTCCCTGTAGTACCATCTCTAAACTGATTTCCTATTTCCACACAGAAAAGAGAGTTCTGCTTTCTAACAGGGCATTGTCACAACTCATGCAGAACACCAAAGTATCACCACACCAAACTAGAGCATAATATGGTTGCAATGTTGTCAGGAATGGACTTGCCCCAGACCTCCTCCTACCTTAATGTAAGCTGTTCCAGTTGAAGCCCTCCAGGTGAAGGCAATGGAAATTGCAGCCAGGTCATCTGGGGCTGGATTTGCCATGCAAATTTCAGAAACAGATTCCTGAATGTGGAAATTAGTTTCTATGAAGCACAAAAGGGGAACTAATTGGTGCTGTTCACACAGAGTAGCCATGGACAGGATCACTCTCCCAATGAATCTGTTGAGATCATCAACCGATCTGATTTCCCTCTTTTATCAAAAATGTAAAAAAACAAACAAATGCTAAGTGGACAGATAACGCTACGGGTGAAGAGAAGGACCAATCTGTGCAAACAATGTAAGAAACTGATAAAATTGACAAAGGCGTTTGTGATTTTTAAAGAAATCTGAAAGTAAACTTCATAAATAATAAAGAAAAGAAATATACTCCAGCCTAATGTTTCATTTCTTCCTTTTTTTCCTGAAGCATCACTGCCTAGTGTGGGAACCCAGATCAGGTTCCTCTTAGACCATTGCACAAACCCAAGTTCTTCAAAAAAAAGGACTGAGGAGATTTCAAAGAAGAGCACAATGAAGCAACATGCCCTCTTAGAAACAACAGGACCATCTTGCTGCATGAAGCAGATTTGAAGAGGCATACAGTCAAACCTTTGAAGCAAAGCACTGAGATCTTAGCAGTGTTAATATGTAGGGACTTCTGGCCTGATACTACTAACCAAGTTTGCTGGTTGAAAATATCCCATTAGGGCAGGTAAAAAGGGAATCAGAGCTCTCACCACTCCGACTGACATCTTCAAACAAATGGATGAAGAAAGAAAAATCTATCTTTGTCAGTATAGTGTGTATTTTGGAGGGTTACAATGGATAAATTGTTGCTATACACTCTGAATGCAGTAGCAATAAGAAATGTCAAAACTACTCAGTTGAATGTCAGAGTCAATGAAGATCCTTCACAGCTCATAGACATACAATGATTTAAACAGATACAAGTCTACTCTGAACTGGTAGATATGAATTGTGCTACATGACAAATTTATCTTGTCTTTTTATGTGTACTGAGAGCACATGCACCAAAGACAAATTCCTTGTGTGTCCAATCACACTTGGCCAATAAAGAATTCTATTTAGCGAAGGGGGGAAATTATGATACGTCACGTGATGACGTGACGCAGTGAGTTTGACAACCCTGTCTTAAATTATTACCTAGCTGGACAAATCAGCAGGAATGGTCGGTGCTTGCTTCTAGTTGGGACTTGAAGATGGTAGCCTCCCAAGAATTGAAGTGTTTGGTTCTATATTCCTTCATATCCCTTTGGTCAGCTATAATGTCCCATTCATTGCATAGCTTGATCTTTTCCCCATCTGGAAGATCAGAAATATTTTAATCCTCATTCACAAGAAGTGATTCGTAACCAAGTGCGAATAACCACCAATTTAATTTTCATGGTGAGTACAACTGTGGTTTCTGTCCAATCATGGCATCAGTGCTATGTTATTCCAATTATTCCTGACCAAAATAGTATACATTCATAGACTCTGTAATGCAAATCAGGTCTCAACAGCCTCTTACATCCCCCAGCCAGGCCAATGATTCAATTAATCTCCAAACTTTCTCCCCTGTGGTTTTTCACTATTACACCAACATAACTGAAGAGCTAATTCTCCAGAATCCATTCATATGTGGACAGTGAATACAACACATACGTCCCCCTTGAGAACACATTACCGCCTCTGTTTATGCATCATTTAATGGCAGTGGTGTGTATGCTGAATGTTTATGCCTTTGGGACAGAGTACGAACTTCAGCTGAGGAACTCAAATCCATTCTTCTTTGCTTGATATATGTCAAAGTAGAATTCAGTTTATACAACGATAGTAATTTACTATATATACAATATATTACCATATAACAAATGAACAATATTTGATACATTCATAATTTGAAATTAAATTATTAACTACAAAATGCTGCAATAAAACAGTTAAAACATTCTGGATTTAAAAATTAAAGATAGGTATAGTGACACATAGAAAATTCACTTCTGGGTGCTTTTGGAATATATAAACGTTAATTCTACCGTAGCAGTGCTAGTTTCCGGTTTTCCATTTTTATTCACTAGTCCAAGTAGAAATCAGTATAGGACCATAATCGGTAATGCTAGTTATCTAAGTAAATTCATTGTAATATATATTGTCAGCTTTCTGTCATTCTTACTCATTGTCAAGTCCATGGTGGTCTCTGAATTTGGTTGTTTGCTTACAGATGCATAATCAGTGCTAGTGAGTATGGGATTTGCTCTCTGTATGCCATAGCTTGTCCTACTAGTGTTGGTGGGGATGTGATTTTCTCCTTGGTAGTTCCTTAGTTAGGATATTGTTTTCTGTTTGCTCATTTGTCTGGTATTAATCCCTGCTTATCTTACTGTTTGATGCTGGAAAGGATGTGTTATGATCTTTCCTTTTCCTTCTTAGCTTTTCTATTGTCTCTTTTGAAAGGTCTGTAAATGTCTCTATGTGTCTATTGATGACTGATTTATCTGAATGCCAAATTTCCAGAAATTCTCTAGCATTTTGGACTTAGCTTGGTCTAGGATGTTCATAATTTTCCAGTTGCATCTATGATTGAATCTGACCATGTGTTGTGATATTAAGAAGTTCTCATTGTGTCTTCTGACTTCTATTTGGATGCACTCTGCTAGTTTTCTCCATGTCTAGCCAACATAGTAGCTATTGCAGTACTGTATGTTGTAAGTGACTCTTGTTTTCCTTCTTGGGCTACTAGATCTTTTGAGTGTTTCAGAGGGCTTTAGTCAGTTTATTTGCTATGGTGATGTCATGGCATTATAGATAATTGTCTGTTGGTTGTTTCTGAGATGTTTTTGATGTATGGCAGTATTATACTTTTCATTGTTTGTGTTAGTTGTAGTGGGTTGAGTAGTCAAGCATGCTTTGATAAAAGTGTGTAGGTATTCAGTTTTTTGGAAGATGTTTTATTGGCAGTCTGTTTCCTTTTACTAGTGTTCTGGGTTGTTGTAGTGCAAGGGTGTCAAACTCGTGGCATCATGGCAGTGTCCCGTGATGTCGGATTGGGACTTTTTTCCCCTTCGCTAAACCGGGCGGGGGCGGGGCCAGCACGTGACGCATCCAGCCTGCAAGTTTGACGCTGTTGTAGTGCATTTACTATACTCATCTGAATAGTGTACTTATGTAGCTCCTTTTGTGGGAGGCTACATTGTTACTTTGGTAATGAAGCCCTTAGTTAATGTGGGTTGTTTTCAACCCTTGCATTTCTAATTGCCATTGTATCCTCTGTTGATGAGGATATTGAGGAAGGATAATGTTGTTTTCTTCTTCTTCTTTTGTGAATTTTATTCCACTGAACCTGTTGATTGTTTCTTGTGTCTTCTCTCTAATTGCTCTCTTTGTGTTTTGATGAAAGTGATATATCTGCATCCATACTTTTGGTTGTATACTGCATGTGGAGTACTGTAGTAACAGTCTCTGCTATGAGTCCTCAGAGTGGTGATCCCATGAGTGTTCCTCTGATGTGCTGGTATATTTGTCCAACAAACAAAATGTAAGTAGTGAGGCAGAGATCCATGTTTTCTGGGCATTTCAATCTTAGTATTGGCTAGGCCAGATGTGGTATAATACTGCTGCCTCTGGAATTTCAGATAAGCATCTCTTACCAGCTGGGTTCGCACAACATGCAAGCCTTGGCTAAATGGGATTGAGTTGTTTGCAGTTTAACAGTGGTGAGGGAATTATTTGTTTAGCAGAGTGATGGTGTTCGGGGAAAAACTATTCTTGTGTCTAGGTGTCTTGGTTTGCAGTGCTCTATAGCGTCGTTTTGAGGGTAGGAGTTGAAATAATTTATGTCCAGGATGCGAGGAGTCAGTAAATATTTTCACGGCCCTCTTTTTGACTCGTGCAGTGTACAGGTCCTC
>JANHFT010009131.1:4205-15267 GCA_032467955.1 Pseudoxenodon macrops
AGGAACCATAAAACCCGTTTGACATCTCTCTCTCTCTCTCTCTATCTCTCTCTCTCTCTCTCTCTCTCTCTCGTTCTCCCTCTCTCGTTCTCCCTCCCTCCCTCTTTCTCCTCCCCCTCTCTGTATCTCTCTGTATGTGCACCGGCCACTTTTCCATCCCCCGCCGTCACCCTTACCTTCTCAGGCCAGGCAAGGAATGAGTGAGAGGGGAGGGCGAGGGGCAGGGCCAGCCAGTGGTGGGATGACCCAACAGGGAGCCACAACAGAGGGCCCAAAGAGCCACATGCAGCTCCAGAGCTGCAGGTTGCTGACACCTGTCCTAAGTAAATCAAAAGACCCAGGAGCCTCAGAAGAAAACATCAGGAATTATCTCTAACAATGTAAGGACTTACAATGTAATGTGTGCAACAGTCACTATGTAGGTCAAACAAGCAGAGGACTAGCAGAGCACATCCATGAACACCAACTAGCTGTCAAAAGTCATGAAGAAAAGTCCTTAATCTCCCAACACATAGTCAGCTTTAACTATAGTTTCAACTTGGAAACTGTGAGCATTCTAGACCAAGTCAAGCCCGAAAATGCCAAAGAATTCCTGGAAGTCTAGCACTTAGACAAATTGGCTAACAACAGGCACAGAGAGAAAAACAGCATCTACCTACCATTCAAAAGAGACCATCCAAAAAGGAAAGAAAAAGATTCAAACACCTCTTCATCAGCAATCAAGACCCAGATATTCAAGGAGATGTAAAGGCTAACTAAGTAGAAATTTCCCGACAGTTAGAACAATGAATCAGTGGAACAACTTGCCTCCAGAAGTTGTGAATGCTCCAACACTGGAAGTTTTTAAAGAAAAGATTGGATAACCATTTCTCTGAAATGCTGTAGAGTTTCCTGTCTTTCCTGCCAGGGGTTGGGCTAGAACACCACCAAGGTCCCTTCCAACTCTTTTATTCTATTATAGCTTTACTGGGGCATAATAGCAGTTCACAGAGGATGCTATAAAGTTGGTTAGTCTTGAAAGGGCTTCCAGTCTCCATGTTGGTTTTGTTTTCCCAGACTAACATTTTTTCCCCTCCCATCTTCTTATCCATTATTAAAGTTTGCAGTTGCAGGACTGAAGGTTGCCTTGTTTTCCCGGTCAGAAACAAACACATCAAAAGCGATTTTAGGCCTCCTATTGATGAGCAAATCAGCGTGTACCCAGAGACAAAGGAGTGCATCCCTTTCTTGTAGCTTTCTTTCTTGTAGTTTTCTTCCTTTCATCATCCCCAAATCGAAGCCTTTGTTTCCATCCATACAAAAGCAGCCTCTGAGCTTTACTTTAGTAAATTTCCCAGCTAAACCTTCGGTCTTCTTCTTCTTCTCCTGCTTTCCAAAATGCAACCTCTCCTCTTTAAAGCTGCAACGTGTCTATTTTTGTCATTTACTTTTTTTGTGCAGCTTCGATCTAACATAGCCCTCTTTCCTGGGTTTTGATCTATCGGCATTTCCTGGCTTGTTTTATTTTGCTACTCATTTTTCTTAAAAGCTTCTCCATTCCTCGCCCCTTTTATCTCTATTTTGGAGTCTCCTACTTTCATCATTCAGTGGCGATCTGAAACCTATACTCTTTATTTAGAAAGTCAATTTTGACCAACAGGGAATGCATCTCAATGTTTTGGATGACAATTCCCTTCCGGGAGTATCCACCTAAACATTATGTTCCGTTAGTTCAGTTGTACGGCTAAAGGACGATAGTCTCTTCGTTGCTCTCGTATTCTTCTAGGGATTTGTTTTAGAACAATAATTTCCTTTTCTTTGTATCTCATTGGTTCTTCTCTGGTCATCTTATAAATTATGTCCCTGATCTTTTTTCGAGCAAATCTTATATGGACCTCTCTGGGCAGTCTATGGCGCCTAGCATAATTAGTTTGGATTCTATACACTTCGTCAAATTCATTCACAATTTCATTTTTGTCTTTCCTTGCTATTAATTCGGTCATTATCTGTCCTAGATCTTCCTCTTTAGTCTCTGTCACATTTTGGAATCTTAGCTAGAATGCTGCCCTATCCATTTCAAGATGGATTATTGATTCTTCTAAGTCCTTATTTAGAGTCATCATCTTTTGGTCAAACAATTCCAGTTTTTTCACAGTTTGTTCCGTTTTAGTTTCCACCGTATTTATTTTCTGCTCGTTTTTCTGGATTGCATCTTGAATTGAATCCATTTTGTGGATGACAATTCCCAATAGTTGTCATGCCAGCAGTCCAGATATTGGGAGAGTTGACTAAGAAAAACAGGAGAATTCAATGTTTGGGATGTCTTCATGAATTCCATCCATTGCCTAATAGTCCTTTCTTGGAGACATATATTTGGTAGAAAGGTTTTCATAGCCTATAGAGCAGGGATATCAAACTGGGTGCGTCACGTGCTGGCCACGCCCACTCCCAGTTTAGCAAAGGGGGGGAAGTCATGATATGTCACATGACGACAATGTGATGCCGCGGGTTTGACACCTCTGTTATAGAGCCAGAATGGTGGTGCAGTGGTTAGAATGCAGTATCACAGGCTAACTCTGCCCATAGCCATGAGTTTGATCCCGACAGACACAAAGTTGACTCATCCTTTCATCCTTCTGAGGTCAGTAAAAGGAGGACCCCAGATTATTGGGGGCAAAATGCTGATATTGTAAATTGCTTAGAAAGTGCATTGTGGAGCAGTATATAAGTCTAAATGCTTATATATGCTAAATATATGAGCAGTGCAATTAGATGGTTAATTTCTCCAGAAAAGCTGGCATACTGCTTTCTCTTGGGAAACTGAAGACTGCGGAAAAGTTGTCCAATTAAAACAAGTTATCCTTAAGCTGCATTGATGGAAGGGTAGGGTCAAGAACATTGACTATTCATCTCTATTCCACGTTGGACAGATTGCACACACCTAGAATATTACATCCTGGGTACCCCATTTTAAGAAGGGCCTTGAAAAAGCATGTGAAGACAGTGCTGGAAGACAATGACCAACATAGGGGGAAAACATCCTAAACGGAAAATAAATTATGGGAAGCAGTTGGAGGCACTCGATAAAATAAATCATGATTGAAGAAGACTGCATAGAAACAGAACAGCGGTCTTCAAGATTCTGATGTTGGCATGTGTCAGCGTTCCAAATAGCATCCAGGATTAAATCAGATTCCAAGGCAAAGCATTCCTCAAACTTCCAATTTATTAAGAGAGCCATGTTGGCACATCCATGGAAACCTGAATCTGAAGCTTCCCAGGTTTTCACCACTCAATTGAAAGTTCAAAACATTGCCCTCACACCCGCAGGTCCGTCACATGGTCCAATCATTCACTGCCATGCTGGCAGGTTCGCCCATCTCGTTCCGGTCAGGTGCAAAGACAAAGGATGACCTTGACTTTCTATTATGGCTACATATCTCCAACTCCGTACTATCCCCCCTCCTATTTTCCCACAATAGAAAATGCATAGTAGAATAATAGAAAGTGTGGCAGGCCAAAGATCCGACAGACATAATTGTAGGCCTGACAAGTTCATTGCTCTCATCATTAGGAAATTCTAGGTTGCTTCTCTCCTTGGTTAGTTTCCATCCATTGTTTCTTGTCTTGCCTTCTGGTGCTTTGGAGAATAGCTTGACTCCCTCCTCTTTGTGGCAACCCCTGAGATATTGGAACACTGCTATCATGTCTCCCCTAGTCCTTCTTTTCATTAAACTAGACATACCCAGTTCCTGTAACCATTTTTAATTTTTTAATGGACTTCTGCTACTTAATCATCCAGCATTCTTTTATGTTTCTGTTTAAACTCCAGAGCAGTTCTTTTAGCCAAGTTTCCTGCTGACTACAGATAGACTCAAGATGATTGACATAACAAATCATAACAACTGAAGCTGTAGAATATCATCAGTTATCACTAAGCTGCCTCCAACAAATTGACTTCAGAACAGACCTCTGCCACACCTTTGAAATAAATTGAAGAGAAAATTCTGCTTAGCCTCACCATTACTGTCCAAATATCCACCCAATTACAATTGTTTCCATGATGTTGCAGACCGTGCTATTGTTTTAATACAAAAACTTATTTCCTTGTTCTTCTTTGCAAATGCCATTGGCTACATTGTGCAACAGACTGTTAAATCCTATTAGCAAAGTTACCCCAGGAGATGCTGTGTTAAGAATAGGTACACCTCTGACTTCATAATTCCTTTGGTGGGGGAGAGTGGGAGATCATAAGAGTATAATCATTTCGTAAATTGAAAGGAGAAAAAAAGGAAACCAGATTGACATGGGAATGAATGAATTATTCCCTGAGATAAAACATATTCAGCATGTTCTCCCAAGTGAACTGCGATTATCAATGAGAGCGTTTGTCAAAAGAAAAAGAATGAATGGAGAAGAACAGGAGTGTATAGTCCATATTTACAATATTAGACAACACAGCATCAACAGTAGAGACCTTCAGATTCCTGGGTTCTATAATCTCCCAGGATTGGAAACCTAACATTAGAACCATCATTAAAAAGTCACAACAGAGAATGTTCTTCCTGCATCAACTCAGAAAATTCAGGCTGCTCCAGGAGCTGTTGATACAATTCACAAATGTGATGCTTGATTCCTTGACAAACACCAGTGGGAACACCATCATAATTATTTTTTTACCACGCTCTCCAAAACTTTGAGGTTCATGATCCATGTTAAACCTTAAATGTGGTTTAAACAAAACCCAGTTCCTATATTCATATAGCATGCTATGTCCAAATACATAAATAAAACTATTTATGAAACGTAAATCAATGTATAAAATAGGGGTTCCATACTTCATTACTAAGTTATCAATATCATTGATATTGATAAAAAAACACATCTCAGATTTTGAGCAGACTCCGGTCATATCCCTTTAGAACATTTTCCCCCCTATCTCTGTTTTTTCTAAACTGATCGTTCCTTCCCATTCTGGTTAATTTAAACCAGCTTGCTTAAGCCTCCATTCCACAGAATGCTTTTCGATGTACGTTTGGGTGAAAAACAAACTAGCTTTGACCTCTGAGCGTAGAACAGGTTGTGTGAACATGGCGCCCTAGTTGTTGCTGTTGTTAGTTGCAAAGTCATGTCCGACCCATCGCGACCTCCATGGACAACATTCCTCCAGGCCTTCCTGTCCTCTACCATCCTCTGGAGTCCATTTAAGCTCACGCCAACTGATTCAGTGACTCCATCCAGCCACCTCCTTCTCTGATGTCCCCTTCTTCTTCTTTTGCCCTCATGTTGATGTTCAGTCTTGTCATTTCTTGTTTGACCACGTCCAGCTTGCCTTGATTCATGGATCTTACATTCCAGGTTCCTATGGAGAAAAGATCTTTGCAGCATTGGACTTTCCTTTCACCACCAGATACATCCACAACTAAGCATCCTTTCGACTTTGGCCCAGTCACTTCACTCTTTCTGGCACTATTAGTACTAACCCCCTGTCCTTCCCCAGTAGCATATTGGACACCTTCCAAGCTGAAGGGCTCATCTTCCAGCATCATATCTTTTTGCCTTTTGGTACTGTCCGTGGGGTTTTCATAAAGTGGAAGCATAGCTGACTCCCACTCTATTCTATCCTACAGGGCAAATTCCTACTGCCTTCCATAGTTTTTAACTTTCACTGGTAAGGTATATTGTTTTCAAGAGAAAGGAATTTGAACAAGCTTGGTAACTCAATTATCTGCCTTTGTTCTGTGCCAGGTTACAGATATACACATGCAGATGGAGCTAAGTTACTTACTACAGGTAAACTACAGGCCTGAGTAATTGCATCCAGCTGCTTGAACTCAGATTTATATACCTAAAAGCTTTACCTTCAGCCCTTGTTGGAATCAACTGTTTGGAATTGTGACTCATGCTCCTATGTTTATTGCTCTTGAGCCCTTGATTATTGGACCAGCTTGTTAGTTGTCCCTTGACTCCTGCAATGAATTTGGTCCACTCTTGTGCAGCTTGTGGAACAGCAGTATAACATAGGCCACCTTAGGGGCCCCAAGGAGCTTCCAGATACTTTTCAAGGATAGCCCTATGCAGAGTGCATTTCAGTAGTCCAACAAGATACGGACTGAGGTGGTCAATTATTTTTCTTATTTGACCAATAAACTGGGTTAGGGAAAAAGTGATCAGCTGACCACACCATCACCTTCCAAAACTACCTATACCCTCTTTTCTCCTGTTAATTTAAGCTCAAATAAACTTCTCTTTATGGAAGGCTTTTGATGCTACAGAACTTACCTATTTAAACATGTTCATCGCTTTCATCAATTAACTGGGGGAGTATGTCTCCCAGCACACTTCTCAAAGAACCAATACTATCCTTGGAGTGGAAAGAAGTGTATATTCCTGGCTTAATCTGGCACAAGCTGTGAAGCTACACATCCTTCTCAAGGCTTTCTGTCCATATACTTCCTTAGTGAATAAATCTGGAGAAGTGGGTTTGTGAAATACGCTTGAGTCAATCATTTGCTATCAAAATTCCTGAGATACAGTCATGTTTCCCATCTCTTAATGCAAGGATTTTCATCATGCTTTCTACCACATTCTATCATTTTCTGGAGGTCTCTTATCAAAGAAACATGTCATGAATTCACAATGTTGACTACCTTCATTTTCTAGTTATGATTTTTCTGATAAAATACTGTTAGATTTTGGAACTCAATCAAATCTGAGCCTCAGGGGGAAAAATCCAAATTCCTTCTGAAACTACAATGGATCTTCAGACGCCTGAGTGAATCAATCCAGCAGGTTCTTGTAGAGAGCAACTGTGTCGATCAAAGAGTGATCCAACCATGATAAGGGATTAATGTTAAAATTCCCCACATCAAAATTATACTGTTCCTATCTCAAAGAAAAACAAAGCAGATATGGCACTTGACATCCAAATGTGCAACTCTCAATATTTGAAAGGAAGTCATTGCTGGAACCCCAAACAGTTGAAGGTGGAGGAAGACTTGTAGAGCAGTTTTTCAGATTTTGAAAGCATGCCCATGGATCCAGAAGCCAATTCTACTAAACAATATTACAAACTGATGAAATGCTCAAGGAAATGAAGCAGTGTAAAAATCCTTTCTCCTCCAAACGTCTTCTACCTTAACAATTAAGATTACTTCATTAAAGAAGTATCTGGAAACCAGATTGATAAGAATCAAGTTAATGTATATCATCAAAGCTGCTGGTTTTGCCTAATGATATGTTTACTTATTATGACCAACTAGAGCTGACAGATACTTTAAAAAGCTGTGTTGACAAAGCCAGTAACCATTTTCTTGTAGGCTAGATTTGTTCCACCAGGCAAAAAGGCGCATATATTAAGAGAGGTCTTGCAGGGCAACATATATCTAAACATAAGTAGTAGCCCAGAGACAATGTAGCTATTTTGACCCCAACAGCATAGTACAGTCCTGCAAGAACGTTTCACAATGAAAGTTTCACTATCATTAGTTTGGTTTAGGTAAAGGGTCAACTTGTGCAAAATCTTGGAAATCCAATAAGCCACAGCCAGCAATCCTCGTTTGGCGATTTCACTAGAGTGAGTTGTCTGAAAGACATTTGTCCTCTTATTCCCAGAATATAGACTGAAAGATTAATTTTCCCTTTCCAAACATAGAAACTAAATAAAAATAAAAACCCACCAATTTGTAAGATATTAAGCTCAAGTCCAAATCTTCCGTCTGAGAGACTCTCTAGATCTTCACATTGAGGTCTTTCTTCCTATCCTGGCTTGGTATTTCTTTCAGTTACCATCACTGGCAGGTTGTTGCCAGTTTGGACTGGTTTGCCCAAACCGGTGGCGGAAATTTGAACTCACTCGCTGAACCAGCAGTGATGGCTGGCTGGCCACGCCCACGAACCGGTCCTCCAGTCATCGCTGCTTGAAAGCGGCTGGGAAAGAACCCTCTGCGCATGCACAAAGTGTTCTGTGCATGCACAGAGAGTTTTTACCCAGATGCGGTGGGGATACACGTGTTCACTATGTTTGTGCACACACGCACAAAATTTCCGACATGATGCGAACTGGTAGGGAAGGTAAGAGGAATGTATTCCCATATATCCCAGAGGTGATTTTGATAGCCCTAGGGGAAAAGAAAGCTGGGAAGGATATGCCACCATTTTCACCCATAAGGCCATCGTTGTCCATAATACCCATGATACATAATTCGTCTTCTGTAATACTAGGGTTTTGTTATAGGGATGTTGCATAACTTACCATCTGTTTCAACATCACATTGACAATTGTATTTGTGCCATAAATTGGGGAAGGGCATACTCCATAAATTATTGGTTGAGATACCTGTAATTAATTTTGACATGGATTGCATCAGTGAGGCTAAAACCAATTTCGTTGTGTACATGTTGTACAATGACAATAAAGGCTATAATATAGAAGGTGTTTTAATTAGTAGAGGGTATAGAGGAGTGATAGCAGAAACGTTGAGGAGAAAGGAAGGACGTCTGTGAAAATAGTTGGAAACCAAGAAGGAAAAGCTCACTACCCCAAGTCTTTACAGCAGAAGTTAGAAGTTGGAAAAAGGGAAGGAAGGATAATGTTGATGCTATTATTTTTTATCATTGTGATTCTATGCTTGATTCTTTTCTTCCTGAAACAGGTCAGGAAACACAAAGACTATCCTCCAGGACCTTCTATTTCTTTCATAGCAAGAGGACTATTGAAAGGGATTTTCTCAGAGAAGACATTTACAGAGGTATGTCTTTTTAAATCTTTAATCTACTAAGAATTGAGAGGAGAATATTTGGACAAACTTGATACTACCCTACAAAGTGTTGTTCAATGAGGAATGCAAGGTATTTTTATGTAGGCAAATACACAGTAATAAGATCAGAAGTATCTGGTTCAACAGTAGTGAGAGAGACATGAGTTTCCTGGTAGATCCGGGATCCCCAACCCCTGGGCCATGGGCCACTACTAATCTGTGACCTATTTGTAACTGGGTTGCGGGCCAGCATGCATGTGCGCGCAGTTGGGCTGTGTGTACATGTGCGCCAGCTGGCTGGTCGTGTGAGTCGAGCTGCACACACATATGCGCACCAACCCACTGCTCATGGAGACCGGTTTCCCTCTCCTGCCCCCCGCAGCCAGGCCACCAAGCTGCAAACGCTGGGGGCTGCTATGGTAGGTCACAGATGACCCAACTGCATGATGCAGTTGCCAAAAGAGCTAATGCAGTTTTCGGTTGCATCCACAGAGTTGTAGTGTCAAAATCACAGGAAGTGATAATACTGCTCTATGCTGCATTGGTCAGACTGCACCTGGAATGCAATATTCAGTTGTAGTTGCCACAATATAGAAAGACTTAGGAAGAAGGCATAGAGGAGCAGCAAAGATGGTGAGGCTCTTGAAGGCTAAGTCCTACAAAGTGCAGTTACGCATTTTCTGGCAACATTTTAGCCACCAAAAGAATCTAAGGAGAAAAGAGTTGTACAATTGTTGCTCTTGTTCCTTTTACAATTACTCTGTCAATGTCATTCACTGGTTAGAACTTTTAAAGAAGATCTTCAAGAGCCACAAATGTCATGCTGGAAGCTACTAAGGTTATAACTGAAATGACTACGGAGAAAGAAAAAGGCAGGAAAATGAGAAGGCAAAAGGCAGGAAACTGGAGCAAAAGTTTGCATATTAATCTGCAATTACACATAATAGCATAGAACATTTTTCTTCTCTACTTTGTTCATGTTGTAGCTGGCAAAGCAATATGGGAGCATTTATTCTTTGTGGGGAGGAAATTATAATATTATAGTCCTCTCTGGATATCAAACTGTGAAAGAAGCTTTGATTGACCATTCAGAAGCCTTTGCTGATCGCCCATTCTCATCTTTCATATTGACTGTCAGCAAAAAAAGGGGTACGTTTTGTCCAAACCTGTGTATTTATTATACTTGTTAAAGTTATTCTTAGCAGCCACACATCCACTGCTAACAGTCAGCAAAAACACTGGATATTAGAAATGTCATGATGTGTCATAAAGCAAGGTAAGTGCTGCATGCCTATCATGATAGCTTTTTCATACATTCAAGTAGAATTTGTCCTTTAAAGGGAGATTATTTGGTAGCTCACATGAGAAGCAGGATCATGAAACGGGAGGTTTTCAATAGACCTAATCAAAGGAAAACAGAATTTATATGAAAATGATAAAGAATGTAAAAATCTATGGCCAACCTTCTGGCTCTATTTACGTTAGGATTTTTGTTTAATGGTTTTCTGCTATAAGAAGTAGATTATAAAATGTACTATAAAAGATAGGTTTTAATCTGTCTCTTATAAGTAGATTAAAATTGTTGAACCCTCAAACTTGGTGGGAGGGGGGAAAGAACTAGGATGAGAGACTGAACTAGCCTATCTATTAAGTCAAAGGGTATGGAAATTTGTTCGCATAATTAGAGAGAGTTCTGTAGTGTTGTTCTCTCTGTGTACATCAAGGTTTTCTGTGTCACTAACAGTCCAGGTTTTCCACTTTTCTAGTAGACTAATAGTCTATTTTGTAATAGACTCTTGTTTCCATTTTCTGAAGGATATGGTATTGTTGAGCATCCTAATTGGACAGACAGGGATTGGCTTTTCAAGTGCAGGAGCAGAAAGTAGAGCTAACATAAACTTAGATTGCTTTTTGTATTAATTGCTATGAGCCATTCTTTCTTTTTGATCCTTGATGGATCAGGTATTGTGTTTTCAAATGGTCACACCTGGTTGCAACAAAGGCAGTTGAGTGTTGTTACCATGAGGAAATTAGGCCTGGGGAAAAAAAGCCTGGAATCCCAGATACAAGCAGAGACCGAGAGATTTTTGGAGGACCTTGAACATACAAAAGGTATGTATAAACCCAAGTGATGTTGACATGAGTCTAAGTCTGGATGCTTTGTTCACTGGTGTATGGCTATTCATTCATTAAGCACGTTATAGGGTGATCACAAGATCATCTAGCTGTCCTCCACTTCATCCCCCATTCAGGGGTGAAATCTAAAAAATTTCCCTACCGGTTCTGTGGGTGTGGCTTATTTTGTGGGCGTGGCTTGGAGGTCA
>JANHFT010009137.1:1861-14628 GCA_032467955.1 Pseudoxenodon macrops
GTTTTCATGAGCTGTAAGCCATAATCATCACAATTATGACAAATCACAGCTTGAACTATCTTGCTTTGCATGTAATGTGTCTATCTCATATATTAATTTCACCTTTTAAGTTGCATTCCTGAAATAAATGAACTTTTGCACAATATTCTAATTTTTCGAGTTTCACCTGTAATATAGAGATCACAAATTGTGTTTTTAGTTGCTATGATCACTATGATTTCTCCATTCAGCAATGGATTAATGATAAGCATTAAAATTAGGCTGTAATGGCCCATTGGGTGTGTCAGATTTTTCTATTATCAAACATTAGGGGTGCTCAAAATTTGTGACATGCCTTTGGCATGGTAAAGCTATTTTGGTTTAATATAACTTAGATGTGCTTGGTAAGTAACTGCATAAATATCATAACTTTTTAACATTTTGTTTCATTTGATGATTTGGATCACAAGCTGAACACACATTATGCTAAGCTATTTTTTCTTAAAATCTTATTACTTATTACTAGTTAATGACTATATGACAGTTGGCAGAATTGTGTTAAGGGAGAATCTGGTTTTATGTGACATGCCAAGAAAAAAATTAGCCACATTATGACTGAACATATAGGGCAATGATGGCTAACCTTTTTCTGCTCGAGTGCCAAAAGAGCGTGCATGTGTGGCCACACCTATAATGCAATGCCCTCCCCCCATGCATGCATGCGCTGCCGCCGCATGCTGCTCCCCCATGCATGCTTACAGGCCTCACTGAAGCCTCTGAACCTCCAGTTGGCCCATTGTGCCGTTTTTCATTCTCCCCAGGCATCAGGAAGGCTTCCTGAAGCCTGGGGAGAGTGAAAACGGCCTCCCCTTCCCCTCCAGAAGGCTGATAATCAGCTGGACAGTGCGCTCAGGCAATGCTAAGGCAATGCCTTTCGTGCCCTCAGATATGGCTCCACGTGCCATAGGTTCGCCATCACTGATATAGGGTAAACTGAATTTGTATGTATGATACCACCACGGGACAAGAGAAGCAAGTGACCTCATGCATATCATGACATCATAGCACAATTTATTTAATTTGTACATCATGGTGCAAATGACATCATGGAGTTACATAATCATGGCTTTTATTGGACATGTGTATTTGTATACAGCTAAAACGAGATGACATAGATTCACCAGCTGTACCAAGAATTCAATTAACTCCCATTTAGGTGTCAAAGTGGACTGTACAAAAGTTAAGCACCACATTACTGATGAATGCTTATCATACATGAAACATCCTAATTAATCACACTTTGTAGTCATGTTTTGTTAGCATTCACCTACAAAAGCCCAGCATGAAGTCACAAGAAATAGTGTTGGAATCAGAGCTTTCGTTCGCAGTTCATTAAGTAACCTGCATGCTTGAATCTAAGCCAGTTATGTATGTGTGTTTCTTTCATCAGTGAATATTTTTGTGATTATATATCAAAGGAATGAGATCTGGAGCTTCAGTGATCTTAAGATTTATTTTGCACCAGAAACAGAATATCAGCAGTTAGTTTGTCTTCTGACACTTGTTTGGTTGGCTGAATCACAAACCTTTTCTTGGCTATGTTCCATTTTGTATGGTTGGCTGGAGTTGGACTAATGTTTGTTTAAGTGCCACAATACAATTCTGCTTAGTTTATCTGTGCCAAATACTTTCAGTCTAAACAAGCAGAATGTAAATCTGTCTTCCTGATACATGTGTAATAATCAAATGAAATAACTACACTACCATAAATGTTCAGCAAACACAAGTTGGCTTTGTATATCATGCTAAATCATGGTTTCTTAAGCCTGATTCATTGAATATACATTTTGCTACATTTGCATAATAAACATTTTCATAAACCATGGTTTACTATCTACAATGGCTGTGCTGTGCTCCACAAATTGATCACATCTTGGCTTAGCCCAATATGGAAGCCCAGCCTTTAGATAGCCTTCTATTTGTGTGTGTGTGTGTGTGTGTGTGTGTGCTTATGTGTGTGTTCAATTCAATGTTGATTCCTGACAGCTGCCTGGACAAGTCACTGCTATTTACCTGTCAAGGTTCTTTAGAAGTGATTTACCACTGCCTCCATTGCAGAGCTGAGAAACAGTAATTGGCCCAAGATCACCTAACTGGCTCTGTGCCTAAGACAAGACTAGAAACCACAGTCTCCTAGATTCTAATCTGGTGCCTAAACCACTGAACCAAACTGGATCTTATTTTGTTTTCTGTTTTTTAACATGTTCAGATACTTTATTGACAATTAGTTAAAGGATGTGGGATCATTTATTCTTTGTGAAGAGCATACTCTAACCCAGGATTGTAAAAATATGGATCAATTTAGTAAAATCCTAAACTGCAGCAACTGGACCTCCAAGGTATTAGACAACCCATTCAGGTTATGGCATAATATGGTAAACACAGGAGTGGGTTGTGGATATTTTTGCTGCCAGTTTGCTCAGGGTTGTGCTGCGTGTGTGCGTGTGATGTGCGTAGCAATCAAAAATGAGCTTCTGCGCATACACAGAAGCAAAAATTAGCTTCTGCACATGTGCAGAAGCAAAATCCAAGATGGTGGCACCCATGGAGACACCGACAGAACTGACTCCATGGCATCATTGCGGAGTTACTAACGGTTCTAAAGAACTGGATTTAACCGGTAGGAACCCACTCTGGGTAAACATTTGTACATGCATTGATGGTTCTCATTGACTATGTTTATATAGTGTTTTCATCCCAGAATTTTACCTCAGCCCACAATGTATCACAATTTTAGTTCCTCCTGCTGCCAGAAGGATGGCATTTTGTTAATAGTTTATACTCTCTTGTTATTGGGCTTTGCTGCCTGTTTGAAACTTTGCCTTGAATTTGCACCTTGAGTTGTCACCTTTGACTTTACAAGATAGATTCCTCTTCTTTGCAGTCACCAGTTCTGGTCTTCAGATTTTTGTTTTATAATATAATTCTTTCAGAATGCAAGATTTGCAGCAGTATTTCCTGAAACTATTTGCTCAATGGCCTTCAATTGAAAATCAAAATGATTTTCAAATGATAAATCTTTAACACTATATCCAAGGTACTTTGTAGAATTGTGTCTTGCTGTTGGCTTAGTATATTCTATTATGCTTAGGGTATTTTTATTATGCTTAGGGTGCTTTTTTCTGATGACAACAAAGTCATCTGAACTTGTGCAGCTGAGATATGGTAATTCTAACATGTAGTAACCTGTCCATTTTCAATAAGGCAGAAGACAATAATAGTTTTGCGTGCTTTCTTTGAGCAAGATTTCCCTTTCATCCATAAATTGTAAATAATAGAAATAGGAAGCCAGAAGCTTCTGTACACAATGAGCAGGCACTAAGGCTCCTGTGTGTGTGATTCAACTATGGAGACCACTTAGCCCAGGGGTCGGCAACTTTTAACAGTCAAGCCACTTGAGCCCATTTCCCACAGAAAACAAAACAGTCGGAGCCACAAAACCAAGTCGATGTCACTCACTCCCACCCAGTCACATGATCCCCCAGCTGTGCCTACCCAGGTTTTGTGGCTCCGTGTTTTGTATGGGAAATAGGTAACTCTCTCTCATCTCGTTCTCCCTCTATCTCCCTCCCTTTCCTTCCCTCTTATCTTTTTCTTATCTGTCTTTTTCTCTCTCTATTTCCCTCTAATTTCTCTCTCTCTTTCTCTCCCCACTTCTCTTTCTGTGTCTATGTCTGTGAGTGAGTGTGTGTGTGTCGCTATCGATCTCTCTCGCTCCCTACTCCTGTGCCTGTTCTTACTGTTGGAAAGCCCTTGCAGTCCTGCATGCCCTTTTTGGGGTTTGTCACAAGTTGGTTTTTTCTCTCTTCCTTTTGGAAAGCCAGGCTGGCGGAGCAATGAGCGGCAATCATAGCCAGTCAGGGGGGTGGGAGGAGGAGGTAAGCTTTCCAACAGTAAGAACAGGCACAGGGGCAGGGAGCGAGACAGAGCCCCTCACACACATATGGAGTCTCTCTTTCCATCTGTATCTCTCTCTCTCTTCCCACCTCTCTATCTTCCCCTCTCTCTGTGTATCACCGTGTGTGTCTCTTCTGCCTCTCTCACCCCTCTGTGTATCACTCTGTATGTATCTCTCTATGTCTCTCTTTCCCCCTTCTCTCTCTGCCGCAGCTGAGCCAAGCCAGCAAGCTCTTCTTGGGGCGCTTCACTACACATTTTATTTTTTTCTTTTGGAAATCCGGGCTGGCTCGCTGTCGCTGAGCCGGGAGCCTGCGCACATGCGGGGACACCCTCCCTAAGCAAGCAGCCGCCTGCCCTGCACGTGCCTTTCCTGCGCTTTGGTGCTCGTTTGAGGAGGGTCTCCCCATCCATGCGCACAGTCCTGGCTCAGCCACAGCCAGCCAGGTGATTGCGAGGGGAGGACGGTTGCCTGAAGAGAAGCACCTGCCACGGCTGGCGATCGTTCCTCAGCCCAGATTTCCAAAAAAGAAATAAAAGGGGCGAAGGGTGAGGCCAACCAATGATGGGACAGGGAGCCATGGCAGAGGGTCCAAAGAGCCACATACAGCTCCGGAGCCGCAGGTTGCTGACTCCCGGGCCAGTATAAACTGGCTCCAGCATTCCAGTGGACAGATGATTTATCAGGGTAAAATATGAAATAAAATCCTTAAAACGATATACTGCTGATGTGATTGAGGGGAAAACTGAGAATAGGAGAACATACATAAACAATGAAATGGGTAAGTTAGTTGACAGCTAATCTCGCAAAAGGCAACTTAGCTTTTCTGTCAAGAAATCTAGGAAGGAGCATATTAAATCATTTAGAGATGCTGCCTTAATGAATTCAACAGAAATAAGAATTGGAAATTTTGATTCTGGTTTTCAAGATTTTACCGGTCTGAAAGTAGTGCAGTGCTGGTACAATATTCTTAATCCTGTTCAGTTTTAATGGAGTTAGATAACTGACTTTTTAAAGAAATATTCTTCAAAATCTAGAATAGGCAATCTATATTGAAAACTTTTTTTTGTCAGACATACAAAGGTTGCAAGAAGTGTGTTGCTAAAAATCAACAGGGTGTTGCCAAACATTGACTGTGTAATTTTCCCTCTAATTGTGATGTTATTAAATCATTTTCACCTGCTAAAAGTACTAAAATGCCCAAAACAGTTGTAAGTAGCTAAACACTGGGGGCAGTTTACACTGATTTGCTTTTTTCCTTATTCCTTAACCCATAAAATGAATTTAGAATATTATTAATAATGAGCCCAAACCAAAAGGAATAAGCCACGTAGTTTGCATATGTATAAGTATAGTATGTGGAGTACTGTAGTAGTGGGTTCTAAATGTTGTTACTGCTGGTTTGCTCAGGGGCGCACTGTAGCCACGCGCATGCGCAGTGCTTTAAAAAAGCTTCTGTGCATGCGCAGAATCAAAATCCAAGAGAACCTGCTCGGAGGAGTGGCAGGCTCGGGTTACTAATAGTTCTACTGAACCGGGCTGGTAAGTTACTAACGGTTCGGTAGAACCAGGCAGAACTGTTAGGAATCCACCTCTGGAGTACTGTGTATAATACACAGTTAAAAAGGTCCTTTTGAAGATCACTGCAACTTTTCTTATTTCACTTAGTTTTGAAAGCAAACTGTTTAATTGTTTTACTATGGAGAAAATGAGAGCCAATCAGCTTAGTCTAAGACACCTGGCTAGAAGCCAAGAGACTGTGAGTTCCCGTCCCATCATACCTATAAAAACTGGCTAGGTGACTTTGTGCCAGTCACCCTCTCTCTCAGCCTGACTCACCTGACAAGATTGTGGTTGTGGGGAAAATAGGAGAAAATTGGATATGTTTGCTACCTTGAAAAATTTGTAAACATAATAAAGGTCGATATAAATAAATGGCTAAACAAATACCAGCCTCAAACATAACACCATTACTCTTAATTTTAATATGTTATTTTAATATTAATATTTTAATAATCGTTAGAGAAAAGTGTCATCCATGACTTTGTCATGTTGAAAGCCACTCAGAGGTGCTGTATTGGGAGATGGGAGGCATCAGTGGAGATAAGAGATGAATGACATACAAATTTAGTAAATAAATAAATAAATGGCTGTTTTTTGTTTTTTTTTACTTACCTTACATTTATGTTCTAATCTATCCTCTATTTGTAATCTGAGAATGAGCATGCTAGAGATTTAAAAATATAAAATGGGATATTCTTCTGGTAGAAGCAAATGACAACTTATTTTCATGCTTAATGAAAATAAATTCCAGGTAGATGCCAGTTCAGTGGTAGGGTATCCACAGCAATAGCACTGAAGACTTTATATATCGCTTCACAGTGCTTCACAGCCCTCTGTAAAGGGTTTACATATTGGCGCCAACAATCTGGGTCCTCATTTTACCCACCTCGGAAGGATGGAAGGCTGAGTCAACCTTGAGCCAGACAGGATTGAACTGCTGGCAGTAGTTCAATCCTGCCAGCAGGAGTTAGCCTGCAATACTGTATTCGAACCTCTGCGCCACCATGCTATGCTGTGTATGTAGAATGCCAACTGACTCTGCTATTTCCCATTCCCATTTTGGGAAGCTGCTGCCAAGAGAAAAAGTCGGACAAGATGGGACCACAGTATGATTCTATCCAAAACTCTTTCTTATGTCACCTATCAAAAACATTTATGGTTCATTTATGAGAACCATGATTTCAATCGCATGAGAGAATCCTTCAATGGTACAATCCAAGAAGTGCTCCTCTACTGGTTCAGAAAAAGATTGCCAAATTCTTGTAGAAAAACTGCTTCCTTGGCCTTCATTTAAACTTGTCTCTTTTAGGCAAGGTAAAAAAAAATTCATTTAGAAAGTGGCATAGATGAGAAACTCTAAGATGTATTAATAAAATACAGAAAAGGAGGGATGGTAGCTCAGCAACAGTTAAAGTTGATTATGGTCATAGACTAGCATCAATAGCTCAGTGGGAAAGTCTTCTCTTTTGTACTCAGACATTCCCTGGTGTTACTAGATAGGAGTCCCGTTGCCAACTTAGGGAGCAAGTACTCATCTCCATTTCAAGCACATTGAGATAGCACTGTCCAAAGACATTTCCATGGTCATGTGGCCAGCATGTCATCATGGAACGCTGTTACCTTCCCATCAATGTTTAAATAACATTACGTTTGAATTGGTTGCTGTTCTCTTCAAAGTAGTATCTAGTTATCTACTTGCATTTGCATGCTTTCAAACTGCTAATTTGGCAGGAGCTGGGGTGAGAATGGGAGCTCACCCAGTTGCACCAAGAGCTCAGGTCTTGAACCTGGGATGCCAACTTTCCAGTCAACAAGCCCAGCGTCTTAACTACTGAGCCACCATGCTACCCACTAGATAGTGAAGGGAAGGGAAAAAACCCAATCTGATACTTAGAAAAAAATGCATTTCTGTAAATTTTCTTAATGATCCAGATTTGGAATAATGAAGTTTATTTCCTTTTCTATTCAGTGTTTATGCCAAATGTATCCTTCTCCAGAAGGTTACAAAGAGTCAAGGTCAGAAACAGAAGTCCCACAAACACCTTCCACATTCTTGTAGCCTTGTACATTCCACTGGCGCTCACCCATCCATCCCTGACGCAAAGTTTGTATTGCAATCTGTACTGCGGATTAGGTCATTCCCGATCAAGGTTATAATGTGGGGTGAGGAAGAAAGATGATCTTAGTCCTCTCAAAGTTACATGAAAACAACTTTTAAGAGTTGTGTCATTGACTGAAAGTCAAAAGTTGAAGTCCTCTACGTCTAAGCCTTGGGGAGTGGGGGAAGAGGCTACTTTTCATTTTGGCTGGCATGGAAATTGACGAGAAAATGGAAACAAAGAAAGGCTGAAGACAAGAAGACACACAACCTACGGTTTCCATGATGTGTATAAAGAAACCTTGCTAATTCTATATAGTTCTTTGTTGGCCTAATATATATATATACACACACACAGAGTATACCTACAAGCTATAGGCTCCAGGGACAACAGATTATATAAATTACATTACATGTTTGAATTGGTTGCTGTTCTCTTCTAAATACTTCCTTACTTGAGTCATGCTTGATCTTTGAACATTCCTACCTACATTAAAATTATCTTTGACGTTTGCAAATTCTAATCTCCTTTAGATTATCAATTTTGTTTATAGGGCATGTCCTGTATACTGCTAATTTATTAAGAATCGTCTTCTGTATAATTTATTTTTCCTTTCCTGTAACTGCAATATACTGGCAATAGAAATGCGCTTAATTTACAGGCTAATTAAAAGTTACCCCTTACCCATTAATTAGGAAGATTTGAGATACTAACCCACTGATTAAATGTTAAAGTTCTACTTATGCTTAGGATAAATAAGCAACTGCAAGGAAGCCGTGTAGTTGTGTATGTGTAGCTATTGATGCACATATAAATAAGGAGACAGAAAATGTTGCAATTTAATCCGGTTTAAGAAAGGAAATCCTTTTAAACTGTCTGAACCTAACACATAATGGTGAAATTCTCTTTTCATGCAAATGGAAAATCCAGAGGCAGAGCAAACTCTAGGCAGAGTGAGATAAAAATTTTTTTTTGCTAAGTTCTATTTCTTAAATTTCCAAGCCCATGAGCCAAGAAGGGCACTAAATGTACCATCACCGCTTGAAGTGGCACATAAAACTTTGTTTCAATAAAGGACAATAAAGCTCCAGTTGAAAGGAGACAGAACTATATGGATAGCGTGAAGTTTGTAAGTCTTAAGAAAGAAAGAAAGAAACAAGTTGGCACTCAGATAGTCAGCTGTTCAAAGGATCTGCAACTTGAGCAATCCCAATACAGATTCTGCATTTTACCTCACTTTGATAATCGTACATCAGAGCTGAATATATTTTGATCCAGACCCCTTTTCAACTGAGCCTTCTGAAATAGAATTCTAGAAATCAGTTTAATATACAAGGTTCAAAACATCAGATGTAACATTTATTCAGCAAATTAGTCAACAAATTTAGAGCATTATACATAATGTGAATTGTTTATGCTGGCCCACTTAGAATTGTTAACCTACAATCAGAAATAGTTAACATTTCAAAAATAGTAATCAGCAATTGTACCAGGTCCTATTTAGTTGATTATGACACCAGCCCACTGAGGAACAGATGATTCAGATGAAATATCATTTTCTCAATTAAGGCTTAATGGACAACACCGTGTACAATGACTGAATTTGCAACATGGCTCATTGCAAATTCTCAAAACAGTGACATTTCCAAACTTCTAACTCATAACAGTAACAACAATTTTCAATTCAATTAGTTGTTAAATGCTTTGCAAACCCTGGTTAAAAATTACCTTCTCAGCATAAATAACTGTGTACCTGAACTCCAATCTGAGCCAAGATCAAGGTGGGACACCTGGAATCTCCCCTGGCACCATATAATGAAGATAGTTCTGAATATTCATTCTTTTTATGTCAAGGGCATTGAGGAAATTTAAGAAAAAAATTCAATCAAATCTTAGCTATTAGCCATGATCTACTAAATTTCCCAGGCATAACAGAAAGTATAACTGTGCCCGTAGGCTGAAAATGATGACCAAACCTGATGAGGGTCAATATGTAGAGTTTAAATAGGATGCTTACATCCATAGCTGATTTTCTTAAAAATGCTGTGTTATTTTATAGCAGGACATTATAAAGTCTGCTTAGTGAATTTGTTATTGCAATTGGCAGGAGAAAGTCAGTTGATTGGGTCCATGGGTTTGGTTCAGGGAATACCTGTGGTAGGGAAAATGTTTGGGAAGTTACACTAACCAGTGAATTAACCAAGTAAGAATACAGGCAGATTTCCCTAGGTTCATGCCAGAGTGGATTTGATTTAAATCAAGTCGATTTAAATCACGATTAAATCACTAGTAAAAAGACTTGATTTAAATCAACTCGATTTAAATCATAATTTTTAAAGAGCAACTGTCATCTCTGTCCTGCAGTGGCTCCTCCTCTGACTTGCTGTTGATTCACCGACAATCCCATTTCCCACAGGGACACAACACAAGGTGAGGGGTGTGGCGGGCAGTTGGTGAGTGGGTGCACGCTAACAGGCGCTGCCATGATGGATTTGAAATGACAGGTGCTCTTTAAAAGTAAGGACTCATTCTTGCTGGTAGTTAGAATCTTTAATATTATTATTTGCAAACAAAATGAAGGTTTCCTATTTAGCTAGCAGAGCTTGGATTTATTGAATGAGTTTACCAAAAATGTAAATACTGCAAAATATGCTATATAACTAAGCTCTATTTCATACTGAATAAGCTAAATTATTAATGTATCTTGAATAGAAAACTATCTTTAGATAGATTTTTATTCCAAAACCATTTTATTAAAGTAAATTTGATAAAAGTAATAAAAATCAGATTTAAATTTTTTTTAATTTATTTTTTAAAAAATCGTTGATTTTTATCTACCCTGGTTCATGCCAAGGCTTATGTTTTTAACGATCCAGAATGTAGTATGGAGAATGCAAGCCAAACTATTAAGTCAGCCTTTGTCTAACAGTAGCTTGCAAACTGCTTTCATGGGATATATTCTGCCCAAATGTATTTTCCTCTGAAGGAAAGGAAACAAAAATTTCAATCCCAGGTTGTACATTACCAGTAGCTCACAACTGTTGAGCGAGTTGCGCATATGGAGGCCTATGATGTAAGCATGAGTGAGATACTGAATCAATATGTAGTAAATGAGATTCTACCATCAGAATTTACATCTCGGGGAGAAAAGAATGAAACCTGTCATTTGGCAGTAAATCTTCCATTCACTCCATTGCTAAAATCTACCAGATGATTGGTGTCAATTGAGGTCTCTTAATCTTGTATTTCCTAAAAATAACTTCCCCAAACAAGAATTTTTGCTTGCTCTTCAGGATCTTCTGATCTTCAGAGAAAATCACTAGGCATCCAAATCATATATATAAGACATTAGATAAAAGTTCACTGTCTGCTTAAAGAAAAAGCTTTCCCCAAACTTTTTATCCTTTCATTCTTTTAAAAGCTTGCATTTATATTTTTTGATCTTCACTCTGCAGGCAATTGTTTTAGCTTTCATTTCATGGTTTTTAAGTGCCATTTGAGGAATTACCTCCAAATCTTTGAGGATTCAGCTACCTATCAAACAAATATGTATAGAAATGCAAACTGTGACATCAGTAATATTAATTTCGTGGCATATGATGCTTCTGATTAGGTAAAGTTTTTCCTGTCAATTGTGTCTGATTCTAAGGACATGGTGCTCATCTCCCAATTTTTGGCCGAGGGAGCCAGCATTTTCCAAAAATAATTTCCGTGGTCATGTGGCCAGCATGTCTATACACCAAAGGCACATGGAATGCTGTTTACCTTTCCACCGAAGTGGTACCTATTAATCTACTTGCACTTGCATGCTTTCAAAGTGCTAGGTGGGCAGGAGCTGGGGTAACTAATGGCAGCTTATCCGTTGTACGGAGCGCTGGTCCCAAACCCAGGCTGTCAGCTCTCCAACTGACAAGCTCAGTATCTTTAATGGCTGAGTTATTGTGCTTCTGATTATCATGATGCAATTTCATAGATGCTTGGTTATGTATAATATGTAACCTATCTGTAATTTATAGATTCCTGTGCAACACATTCTGGAATTTCATTGTAGTTTGTAACCCTTTTCTAGCTTTTTAAAATTCCACTATATATTGTCACTGCTAAGAGTTATTAACTTTCTTTTGGGGTGGGTTTGGTTTTTTTTTGGGGGGGGGCGGATGAAGTTAAGACACAATTTCACCTTTGGAATGAAAACACTGCTCCAAATCATGGAGAGGTGAATGTGCATGCAAAACTGAAGGTAAGGCTTGCCCATACCTGTTTTAAGTGAAACTAATATCTCTAATTTTATAGATATGCTCAATACTACGTTGCAAATTTCTGCAAAAGCCCAGCTAGTGCCATGACTTTTACCACAATAGAAATTTACCTGGAACAAAATGGCTAGAAAAGAAGCTCAAGCTCTTTGCTCTCAGTCCATCAAAGAATTATGCATTTGACTTTGTATATACAAAATATCTGAACACAAGGAATAGTAAATGTTTCTGGAATAATTAGTAATTATCCCCCTATCTCAAATGAATTTTGAATGTAGTGAATTCCTCTTTAAATTCAGTGCGTAGAAAATTCTACTTCATATAATCCTTCCTTAAGATAATTTACCCGTTTAAGTCTTTTCTCACCATATGGAAAGGTAATGTCTAGATTTTCATAATTAATTAAAAGTAATTGGGAGTTAATCCAGGTTGCAGAAATAGGCACATTCTGGATTCTATCATCTTCTCCATTGCCACACTTTCCAGGTTGAGTTTTCTTACTCTTATCAGTGGTATACACTGAAAATCCGAAATTTTGTTTTTCTCACAATGGTTAGAGTTACAGCAATCACTGCCTTTCTGAAAGTATTAGCAATCTATGTAAACTGATGCCATCCTTAATAAAAGCTTAATTTCTTAGTGTCATCCATCAATACTGGATGCCAACCAATGAGCAGACAAGAATGCAAGTTGTACCAATGTGCTCTTGGAATGAGGGGAGTGTGTGTCAGAAAATAAAAAAAAATAAAAAGGACATTTACATTAGCTAAACAGGTGAGTTTAAGGTTGCCATTTTAATTTTAGCAGCTATACTTCACAAACTTACCATATTTTTTGGAATATAAGACATACTTTCCCCCCCACTAAAACAGAGTGAAATTTTGGGTGCGTCTTATACACCGAATGTAGCCC
>JANHFT010009137.1:25278-43110 GCA_032467955.1 Pseudoxenodon macrops
ATGATATGATATGATATGATATGATATGATATGATATGATATGATATGATATGATATGATATGATATGATATGATATTATAACGTTACATTACATTACATTATATTATTATATTATTATATAATATTTGATTGTTTATTTATTTATTTATTTTTCACAAAGAGGCACTCTGGGCAGTGTACAATAAAATATTGAAATATGAACACAGTATAGAAAGATTAAAATGTTAGAATTAAGATTTTGGAAAGAAGCAAGAATAAGGAGACCCTGTTAAAAAGGCAAAGGGAGAGTTTGCAGGTCAGCAACCAACTTCATGGCTACGTGCTCTTTTGGGCTCTCCACATGAGACTACAGAACCATGTTTTAACTCCTTGTTGGAAGGCAGGAGAGTGAGGGCCTGCTTTACCTGGGGTGGGGGTATATTTCACAGGGTGAGGGCAACAGCTAAGAAGACTCTCTTCCTGGACCCCACCAGTCAGAGTTCTTTAACTGATGGGATCTGAACATACTTTTCCTGCTTTAAATATATTAAATGAATCATGGTAGCACAGTGGTTAAGATGCAGTATTGCAGGCTAATTCTGCTCTCTGCCAGTAGTTTGATCCTGACTGACTGAAGGTTGACTCAGCCTTCCATTCTTCCGAGGTCAGAAAAATGAGGACCCAGATTGTTGGGAGGTAATATTCTGCCTCTGTAAACTGCTTAGAGTAAAGCACTATGAAGTGGTATATAAATCTACGTGCTATTGCTTTACTAAATGTATGTGCCCTTTTTGTTACTCTGTTGTAACTCACCTAAGTACATTCAACTAAAGTCATCTTTTTCCTGTTTGTTTTTGTGTCCTTTTGGGAAAGCCTCCTTCAAGTGAAGCTTGATTCCTGGTATCTTTACGGACATATTTTTGTAGCTTTGTTAGAAACTGAACAGAAGAGGTTTGATTTTGCCTTCTTCTAGGACAGTGATGGCAAACCTTTTCGGCATCAAGGGGCCAAACTGGAACGCATGTGCATGTGCAAGCATGTGTGCATGCCGGAGCACCGTAAACCCAAAGATCAGCTGGCCGGCGCATGCATCCCTGTTTTTGATCATTTTCAGGCCGTTTTTGGCCTGGAAACGGCACGAAAACCGACCTGGTTTTTGGCAATTTTTTGGGCCTTTTTGAGGCCATTTCCCAGTGCTCCAGTGATGGCAAAGACCAGTTGGAGCACCGGAAACCAGAAGATCAGCTGGCAACAGCATGCATGCCTAAAGAGAGGGCTCTGCATGCCACCTCTGGCACGTGTGCTATAGTTTCACCATCACGGTTCTAGGATGTTTTCTTGAAGTCGTGGCATAGTCTACAATCCTAATATCTCCTGCTCATCTCCCATTTAAATCCAAATTCCTGACCAGGCTGATTAGATGCTGTAACCAGTCTTCCTGGCCATCATTACCTTTGCTTATATTCTGGAGGCTGACAGTCAAGAGAAAGAATGTCATAGGATCTGAAAAATCATGAGCTACTTCAGAAGCTGTTGTCTCCATAGAATGCTGAAGTCACCCATTAGCCTGTTCAATGACAAACCAATCTTTGTTTAACTTATTTTGCAAATATCTAACTTCTGTTCTTTTTGCTATGTTGCATCTGTTTTTCCCTACATGTTAATAACATCTCAAAAGATGTTACTTTTTGTAACTCTACTATTTCATTTCACACCATGACTTGCTTCCTTAAAAATAATAGACATACAGGTACCAATGCAATCCTAGCCTACACTGTAAGGCAGGACTTTTGAGAGTTGTCGGAAAGAAGCCTACTTTCAAGCTATGGGCAGCTCATCCCTTTTTTTTGTAGAAAGAAATAATGGAATTGTTCTCACACAATATACATAGAGGAAGCTGAATAGTCTGGCAACTGACAAAGGGATTAACTTTTCCTCCACTGCCATATCATTTCTCTGGGGGATAGGTAGGACATAGGAATCTTGAGAACTGGCCGCCTTGGGAGATGAATAAAAGGCTTTGTGGGCTAAGGATTCTCCAGCTGTGCTGCATATGATATTAAAACAATTAGTCCCCTTACTATCAGGAGCTCCCATGTGTACTTGAAAAATTTTCTGCTATTTTGTGCCAACAAGAACGTTTCAGACTTTCTTAATTCCCTTCCAGTTTAGATGAAGCTCAGTGATAATGTTTATCTATGTAGCTTGCAATACTACTTATTCTGCAAATTTAAATTGGAGGCAGAACATCCTGTACAGTATTCTTTTAACTTCTAAAACATTGCATAGGGGAAAAAACAATGGCAGGACAAAGAAAATCTGATAAATTATTACTGTACACAGTTGGAAGTTTGAACCATATGCTTTAGTCATGTCTTATAATTGTTGCAACTGGGGCTAACAGCAACAGGATTTTTAATACGAGTCTGGATCAGTTGCTGTACATTAGATGCATTTTCTTCTTACTTATATCCCCAATACTCATGACTTAACAAGATACAAGAATTGTAGATTTGGGGGCATGAGTTTTAACCAAAAGGAATCAGCACTGCAATGACAAATGTACACTTAATCTGCAGCAGTTTTTGATTTATCTTAACTGTCAACAGCTAATCTTTCCAACAAAGGGTAAGAAAGATAATATTTGAGCAATACATTCACCGGTTTTTGGAGTTGTTCTGTTTGTAACATAATGTTCAGATTTTCTTCTTTTTGCCTTTGATTACCATTTTTAAATACCAATATTGAGGGTATATTGAAACTTTAATGCTATTTATATTCATTTGTACTGTTCTTTGGTTGATTAGCAAAATATGGGTCTTGTTGATAACCCATTCTTCCAAAATGACATTCATTTTGTCATTTGTGATCTCTTATAGAAAATTAATAATGGATGCTTTTCACTGCTTTTTTTTTTGTTCTATGTAGTGCAGATTCCCCACAATAAAAAGCAACAATGTCTATTATTAAAAAATAAGGGGGGGGGGAAGGCAAAAACAGGTATTCAAAACAGGCAAATGAAGTGTGTGCTGCAATGTGAATTCAACTTCTCTTGTACTTACCATATTTTTTGGACTATAAGACGCACCTAAATTTACCAGAGGAAAACAAGAAAAAAATTAGCTTTTGGCCTCTGCGCATCAGATTTTCACCCTCTCAGGCCCCTAAAGGCACTCTGCAGGGCTCCGCACAGTCTGTTTTTGCAAAAAATGGCTCTGTTTTCATCAAAAATACACCCATTTGTGGCTTGCAGAGTACTGTAGAGTATTTCTGGGGGCCGGTACCGGTGAAAACGCAATGCACAGAGGGCTTGAGAGCCCAAAAGCGGACCCATTTTGGGCAAAAACAGGTCATGCAGAGCACTGCAGAGTACTTCTGTTGGCAGGGGAAGGCGTATACGAGACGTACGGAGGGTTCGGGAGGCCAACCCCCCCATATTTGGTCTATAAGATGCACCTACATTTTCACCCACTTTTAGAGGGGGAAAAGGTCAGTCTTATATTCCATATTTTTTGGAATCAAAAAATCAGGTCAGGTCAGAGTTTGTGTTGTAATGTCATGATGTACTGTATATTTTGTCATTCTGACAAAATATACAGTACAGCATCCAACATAGTCACAGGACTTTATTACTGCTCACTTTATTTCTCTGTAGTAATTGAAATTGCTATCAAATTAATGATTTATTTGGATGGAGGTAAGGAAGAGTTACAGACTGGATAACCACTAGTCTGAACTTTTTGTTCACATTAAATAACAATGGCCACTATTCCTGTTCCATAAAAAAATTGAAGCCTTTCTCTGAGGATAAAAGCCACATGTAGGAATTGATGGATAAGAATTCAAGGTAATGCTGTGTACTGCACTCAGTGGGACTTAACGTTAATAATTTAAGACTGCATTGTAAAGTTATCTATTCTGTTGTATTAAAATGGAAAACCCACATTAAATAATTGGAACATGAAAACACAACCAACTAAACAAATAAATCTATAGCTTCTACTAACTATGAAAGAGGCCAATTTTGAAATTAATTTTGCATTCTTGTGTTCTTTGAGTTAACACTGTATTATTTTCTATTTGTTTGTGTTTCAGATTGTTTCTATTTTCTAAGCTGAGAGGGAGGTTAAATTGTCACTATGTATTTGAAGTGTCTGCCACTGTTGTGTCTATGTAGTTACTGTTGTCATAGTTAAGTGGTTCCAAATTCACAACTAAAAGAAAAAAAAATCGAGAGAAGGCAGTTTGATAGACCTGTCCTCTAATTTAAGGAGGACAAGATTTAGAGGCCGAAGACGGCAAAAATGATAGCTGTGAGGAGAGCAAATTTGAGCAAAACCACGGAGGAGTTTTAAAAAACTAGACCTGGTGGTTGAAGAAGGAAAAACTCTGGCAAAGCTTCAAAGAGGAAACAAAATCCAGCAATAAAACTTCAGTTACATATTTCAGTTATTGTGAAGGGTCAGAACCAAGGAAGGATCTTCACACAGAGAAAAACTCTTTGCAGGGTACATTTTCTTACTTACAGTGGGTTAGAATAAATGTTAGAGAAATTTTCACTAAAGAAAGGTTATTAGGAACTAATTGAGCTGACGAAAAGTATTTTTATATTAGAAGAATAAACTCATAATCAAATGTGTCATCAAATCAGTGTTGACTTTTAGCAACCACACAAAGGTAGATTCCTCCCCCCCTGCCAAGGACCATTTGTCCCTAATCTGGTCCCTCGGATCTTCTGATGATGCTGTAAATAAGAGGAAGAATAAATACACCTTATGCAATTTAAGAAGAGCACCTTTAAAGCACTTTATCTTTCCATTTGAAAAACACTTTATTACTTTAGTCAACAACTTTTAATTTTATGAACCGGTGGTGGTGGTGGTGATGGTATTGGTGTCCTAAGTGTTTAAACCGCAAGGATTAGGTTACTCAGTTTCTATATAAGGTTCACAGCTTTTTATTTTTTTTAGAGATAGCAGTTAAGGAAATGATGCTTAATAATGTAGTAGCTTAAACACTTATTAAGCAAAGGGTGATTGAGTTCTTAATATTGAAACCTCAACATTTAAAATAAAAAGGAATGTAGTCATCTTGTTTTACAAGAAGTTAAAATCACTGGTAAATTGAATACTTATGAGACTGTTGTATATTCCTGTTGGTAGATCAGAAGCTTGTCCTACTTTAATATGAGTTATATGTCATTAGAACAGTTTTTCCACAAGGCTATTGGGTAACGGGAAGCTCTACTTTCCCCCTAGCTATAGCGGAAGTATTATTTTGCTACTTTGAGTGAAAAAGTGATGCTTTTGTGGGAAATGTTTCCAGAGTGTATCGTGTTCAAACAATATGTTTAATGAAATGTGACTGGAGAATATACCGTAAAGGCTAATCTATTCATATAGTTAAAGATTCAAGGATAGGTGGCAGTGTAATACATAGAGCTTTTGCTTGTTTATTGATAAATTTGGTGTTGTGTTTGAAATTGGGAATACATTTTAAGCTAAATTTGCTTTCTTTTCTCTTCTACTCTTGGTTCATATCCTTGGGACCTTTTGGTTTACTGGTTGTCTGAGAATACAAAAGGAATTCCAAAATAAAGCCTGCTGTTTTCCACCAAACTGGATGCCCAAAATCTGTGACTAATTATTTTGTGATTAATAGACCAAGATGTTACACTATATTTCCAGGATCCATAATTATAAAGTGAGTTAATGTAAGTACTACTTTTTTTCTGCCCCAAAGGTGTTTTTTGTGTGTTATTTTTGTTAACAGAGACATAAAGGAAAAATTCTATATAGGCACCAGTTTCAGCCCAAAAGTGTCTTTTTCTTGGAAATGGATAATATCCCTGATGCAAAGCAACGTGATTTGCTTTCAGATTTCAGATTTTACCATGACCATTCTTTTAACTTTGATGTGTTTATTCTTAAAAAAAAAACTTCTTATATTATTGCTCTTTGAGCTGCTCAGAAATATTTGATAGACATAGTACTATTCATGCTCAGCAGGAGAGAGATTAATATTTTTTTTAAAAATGAAACCATCACAGTGTCTCCCAAAGAGGAAGATAAAAGACAGTGTAGGCAGTTGTGTCAGGGGCACAACATGTTCAGTTTTATATTAGGGGTTAGCCAGTGAAAGATTGATTTCTAGGCAAAATCAAAGATTTCACAATGCTTGTAATCAAATAATCAAATGTAACAAAGTTCTTCCTTTGATTCTATTGTAGAAGAAACTACACAGTAAGAAACGTCCACAAAACAAGTTATATTAGTTGCATTACAAATTCCTCTGGAGCTTATTAAAAATCTACAATAAAGATAGAACTTTCCTACCGTAATAATGCTACCATTTCGAGTTCATCCTATATCCTATAACATTTAAGCATATAGTGGCCCATGCATCAATCTATCATAATGACTCCCATCCCCTACAGGGCCGGAATTTAGCTCAAAAGACGTTGATGTTTGACAGAGAACAGCAAATATTTCCTATCATCATAATGCAGAATACTAAGCCACATTATTTGGACATCTGATCCAGAAAATCCCACAAGAAATTCTTCTTCCCGGGCAGTAAAAATAAATAATAACCTAGTCATTTTCTCTGTTTCCCTGTTACCCGATACCAGATCCTTACATGATTTTCTCATTCTAGCTAACATTATGGCCCACAATGAAAAGAAACAAGAATCTCACAATGTGATAACATGACATAGATAAATATGTCCAAAAACAACATGACAGGAGAGAGCCTTCAAGGGGTTTTGTAATGTTTTAATAGAAATATACCGTACCAGTAAGGAAGAAAATGCACAATATGTTGAGATGTGTTCATTGTTGTGGTATTTCTTTTGGCTTATACAATAAATTCAGTATTCTAGCCTAGATAAAATCAGATGTGCAAAAATAATTGGGAGCTTGGGTGACTTGATGCTTTATTTCCTCTTGCCTATAAGTTTGACTTGTAACTCTTATTCTTTATGTCTTTGGGGAAAGGCTTATTTCAAACTAATGGGGTGCCTAGTTATAAAAGAAGTGGGCCAGATTTGGCACATCTCATGTTGTTTCTGGATGCATTTATTGTGAGATTTATGTTTGTTTTCATTGTTGGTTATAATGTTAGCTAGAAGGAGACAATCATCTAATGATCTGCTGTTGTATAAGAGCAATCCATAATTATGTTTAGTTGAAGGAAGTATTTCTTCAGTCTCCAACATCCCAGAAAGTCAAAAATCCTGGCATACTTGCCTGGCATGTTATACATGAATGAAACTATGGCCTGGTTAAGCTATCTCCCTACCCTGATGTGATAGCTTTCTATAACAATTCAAGGAATTTTCTATGGAAAGTAACTTTTCGTCTTTTGATGAAAAAGGTATGAGCTAACTCGGTTTTTGGTGCAGTCCAGTGTACACAGTTCACAACTTGTAAATGGGGAAAGGCATTGATAAGTTGCTTTTGTATCACTCATCAAGATTTCCAATATCTAAGTCAGTTCATTTTGAGATCCACTTGTGTGTAACCATGAATTAGACCATAGATATACATAAAAATCATCCAGGTCAGTCTCCCCTAATTTCATACCCTTCAGAGCAGTAACTGCACTTCCAAGAACAGGAAAGTGTCAGGTTGGAAACCTTAGTTCCAAGAAAAGCAAATCGCCCATAGACATGGATATTGCAGGTCTTGCAGATCGCCCATAGACATGGATATTATAGGATTTATAGGACTATTAATTTTATTAAGGCTTAGTGGAATAAATTCACAAAACTTTACTATTTCTATTCCTGATAATAACTAGGAATTTTCAACAGTGATATAAGAATAAGCCTGTAAATTGAAAGGAAATGGGTGGCATACTCATGCAGTTATAGGAAATAAATTTTCCTATAAAGGGAGGGTGGCAGGCAACAGCCAGCCTTACAGAGATCTGCTCAGCAGGATGCTTTTCTTTTCTTCCCCCACAAAGCAATTACTGCCAAATGCTCTGGTGGCAAAATCCTAGAAATGTATTTCTTTTAAAGTAATCTTTTTATTCTTGTTGTGTTTTAGACTTTATTTTATGAAATACTTAATATTTAATTTTTATTGTATTCTTACTCTTAACATATTCTTATTATAATTGATTATATTTCTTGTAAGCCTCTTTGAGAGAACTGGCTAATAACTAGACATTTCCAAAGTAGAGTGAATCGAAGATAAGCAAAGCAAAAACAAAAAACAAAATGCCACTTACTAGTGAGTGTAGGGAACAAAGGCCTGATTATAATTACAGAGGAAGAAATAACAAATGTGGGTGTTGGGTGTCAGTGTTCCGACTACCACATCCAAAGAAATCAGAACTCCAAAGCTGGAATGTTCCACTGAGATCATGTATATTGGACACATCATATCCGCACAGCCAGTGAAAACCAACTCTAAAAATTTCCTACGGTTAGCATGTAACACATTGTCCAATCAAAGCAGTTGGCAGGCTCCCTCGATCACTTCTGTTCCTCCTCCTCCTCTTCCTGCCTGTTGGGATGACCTTGGTTCCCATGGGAGAGCTCCTTATTTTGTCTATGAGACAGTCTAGCTCTTCCCCCTCATCCTCCCCCATAGTGTGTGGCAACTCTGAACCAGCACAAGATGGCTTCAGCCAGGTTTGATTCAGAGTTGACATTGGGTTTGAATCAAAGGAAAATACAAATTTTAGATTCAGCTTAATGGCTTAGTGATTCTCAGCAATTTGCAATGGCTACTGCTTGTTTGTTTGTATCCCACATTTATTACTTTTATACATAACTCAAGATGGCAAACATGTCTAATACACTTTACTCATCCCATTTTCCCCACAACAGCAATCCTGCAAGATTAAGTTGGGCTGAGTGAGAGTGATAGTCAACCAGATGGCTTTCATGACTAAGGTGGGACTAGAACTCATAGTCTTCAGCTTTCTAGCCTGGTACCTTATCCATTAGACCAAACTGGGTCTAGAGCCTTTGTGTTCATTTTGTAATACGTACAGTATAGGGTTCTTAGCTATAGGAGAAACAGAAGTACTGTTATGCAGTGTGGGAACTGCTCTTTCTACTCCTACTCCACCTTGGCAGTGAAGTAGAATGACGGTTCTGTCTCCTCATGAAGTAGCAGGAATGAAAGGAGCAGGTGGGGAATGTTTCCTCTGGTGTCAGTTACTGGCAGAAGAAGTGTGATCCAAGGTTGATGAGTGAACAAATTGGCAGAGTTCAGCTGAGGAGACGGAAAAGGCAACAGAAGGAATAAGAATCAAGGAGAGAAAGTGACAGTTGAGTGAACGCTGCTGATTGGAGCATTGCTTACTTCTGACCTGCTGGAGGAAGCTTTGGAAGCAGAAAACAAATCCAGCAATCCAGAAAAAAAATGTAATTAGGAAGGAATAAGATATGTCCTATTCTAGTGTCCTGCACAAATGCACAGACTACAGTATGAGAAACTGGATCTTAATGTAGGAAGACAAAAGGACATTTGAATAAAGATAGAAGAAAGTGGAAAGAACAGAGACAATATTGGAGTGATACAGACTATTCAGACCAACAGGGTCTATGACAATTCACCGCCGCCAGCTCACCATGACCAACCTGCCATGGCCGACTCACTGCAGGATAATTTACCATGGCCATCTCACCACAGGACAACTTGCTGTGGGACAAGAGTTACACTAATATCAAAGAAATGGTGGGATAGAATAATTAAAGAAAGGATGCCAAAGGAAGGACAGAATGAAATGCAAATGGCAAAAATTAAAATATTTTTTATTTATTTTAAATAATTCAACAGAATTGTTGAATTGTCCCACCATGAGTTGTCTTGCAGTGAGTTTGCTGTAGTGAGTTTGCCGCAGAAAGTTATCTCATTCCCAGACCAACATACCTGGCAGATGAACTGGAATAGATTACAGAATTTTGTCATGGGAGAGTCATGGTAAATGTGGGACATTTGAAAATCCACTGTGCCAAGATTACAAGGCCCCCAACATTTCTTAGTGGTCTTACTGGCTGTTTTATTTTTCAGAAGACGTGGAAAAAAGCACAAGGGAGATATTATCTTCTAGATTTGATTGTAATCTATAGGAAACAGCTGATGAATGATAGGAACCAGCACATATTTATTAATTATCAACCATGTTAATCAACATTTTGCTCCCTTTTTGTAGATTAGTCAGTTTAGTCGATTGTGAGAATGTATGCATAGTGTTCTGTGACTTCATGAAAGCATTCAGTTCAGAAATATCTGCAATGAGATTGCAGTAAAAGAGACAATGAAATTTCGGTTGGGTATATTGCTCTGAGATGAATACAGAGGTGATTGAAGAGTTGTGAAGAAGTGCTGTGAATCAATAGACCTGCATCAAACTAGAGAGGAAAAACAGCATAGAACTCTCTTCTAGGCCCTGTGGTATTCCACCATCTTTATAAATGACTTTAATGAGAGATTAGAAAATATGACAATCGGATACAGAGATCATGCTGGATGGCAATATGAATGAAAATGATTTGGGTGTCTTTGTAGATCACAAGATGAGCCAAGAAAAAAGATGTAAAGGAAAAAAAATCGAATTCCAGCTTAATTTAGAGATGTCACTGTTCCTCTTTATACTGTGATAGTTAGATCACATCTAGAATATTTCATTCCTTTCTTGATACTGTATTTAGAAAGGTTATTTAAACATGTCTGTGTTATAATGCCTAATACTCTCTGTTCACAGACTTACATTAAAGATTCTTTTAGGAAAAAAATAAAACAAGGATGATCAAGGCCATACAAAATTCATGCAGTCCAGAAAGATTAGATAGCATGAAATGTAAAGCTTTATAATCTAGTTATATTCTAGGCTGAAGAATTATAGTGTTCTGTAACTAAACACAGAAGCTTTAAATTTGAAAGCAAAATTTGGAGAGTCTTTAGCTCTGGAAAATATATGTATTGTAGTGGCATATTTTTTATTTTATACTAATTTCATATTACAGTCACATTAGCTATAGTAGATAACATTACATTAGCATTGTCTGAAGATAAAAGCATTCTGTTTCATTACCATATTGATAATAACCTGAGTAATAAAAGCTTTTTAAAAAGTTTTAAAAAGCACTGGTTAAATATTTTATATCATTCATTGTGATGTCAAATGTAACTTTTATTTTAAAAAGATGGTAGTTGCAATTTAATCTTTGAAAATGTTAGTAACAACTTGCAGTATTTAGGAATTCTGTTGTTTATAGCGTCATTTTCCAAAGATTATTTCCCTGGGGTACTATCCACGTGGAATCAGTAAGGCAAAAACTTACTTTTCCCCAGCTATGCTCTTTATTGACTCCTTGATATATGAAATGCTTGCGGCCTAGCGACACAAATTCAAGCTTTATAAGTATATTTAGACTTCCCAAAGGTGCTTTTCCAAAAGGCAACTGGAATTTCTTGGTTCTTTCTTTGAAAACATTTTCTTGGGTTTTTCTTTGAAATTTTTTTCCTTCTTATCCAAAGAATTGCCAAAAAAGTTTCTTGGTTGAGAAGCAAAACATTTTCAAAGAAAAAAAACCAAGAAAGTCTAGTTGCCTTTTGGAAAAGTAACTTTGGGATAACCATGACTTGGATGATTGAAAATCTCCATAGATATCCTTAGATTACTTATTTCTTTTTTGTTAAATCCCAATGGCCCAAACTTTTTACAAAAAACCAGAGATGGGTTCCTACCAGTTTGGACCGGTTCTACCGAATAGGTAGTAGGCTGCTGGTGATGTCACGGAGCCAGTTCTGCTCCGTGGGTATTGCCATCTTTTTTTTATAATTTTCTTTTTGGAAAAAAACATTTCTTTTGAATTTTTTTCAGATTTTTTTATTCTGCGCATGCGCAGAAGCCGAGTTTCTGGCACTGCGCATGCATAACCATCTTGTTTTCAGCCTAAAAAAAAATTGGGCCTTTTTTCTACTGCACATGAACACATGCATAAAGTGCGCGTGCAAGGCGTGCCCACATAGCACAGGAAGCAGTGAACCGGCGGCGAGGTAAGTTAGAACCCACCCCTGCATAAAACAACTTGTGAGAGAGGACCTGCCAAACAATTTGTAAAAATGTAGTGAAATAGAACACATAAAGTTTTAATTGTTATTATCTTAGCCTACCTTTTAAACAGTATAGAAATAACATAATAATGAGATATTAATTTTCATTTCAGCAAGGTTATGATTGACACAGAAAGACTTAAATGAGAAGGATCTGTTTAGCTGCAAATTTTTATTTTGAAGAACTATTGGGATACAATATCGGATTTGGCCTGCCCTGTGAGGGGAAATACTGTTCTAAATTCAAAATATTCTACTGGATATTGATATTTCTAAGACAGTGATGGCTAACCTTTTTGCCATCACGTGCCAAAAGCGTGGGGAGTGTGTGCGTTTCATGCATGTGCGTGCCCACATCTATAATTCAATGCGCCCCCTGCACATGCATGCGTGACCCTCCTGTGCTCCCCCTGCTTTTGGCACACGATGGCATAGTGTGCCCAGAAGGCCCATTTTTCACCCTCCCCAGGCTCCAGATACTTTCTGGGAGCCTGGGAAGAGCAAAAACAACTTCCCAGAGCCTCTGTGCAAGCCCTTTACTTACCTAAAAATGGGCTGCATGGAGACTCCTGAAAGGGGACAGGGTATGGCCAGCCGAAAATCAGCTGGCAGCACAGGCATTCATGCTGGACCTGATCTACGGCAATGGCTCCTGTGCCAGCAGATATGGCTCCGCGTGCCACCTGTGACACAGGTTCCTCATCATGGCAAGTCCTTCTGGCACACCAGGCAATGGGGTGCACATGTGTGGCCAGCACGAAGAACAGAGCGGCAATGGCAGCAGCTTTTTCGGGCTGTTTGGCATAAGAAGCCTCCAGCCAGCCACGGCTGGCAAAGAGGTGCGACTGGGAGGCTTCAAGCATTGAAAAAGAAAAAGACTTGCCTTCCAGAGTTTGGACAGCTGCCATGGAAGGAAGGTAAGCCTGAAGAAAGAGGCGGTCATGGGGAAGGAAGTGGGCTGCCGTCTTGCAACAAGGGAGGCTGAGATGCAGGCTGGTGGGGAGCCCAGAGGTGATGGGTCAGCCCTGACTTGCGTTCCTCTCTGCCACCAGTAGCCATGGGATGAAGGTAAGCCCGAAGAAAGAGGTGGTCGTGGGGGAGAAAGAGGGGCTAGGGCCAGGGCCTCTGGAGGGGAAACGGGACTGGCAATGGGATAGTGGGTGGCATTCAGGAGGAGGCATTTGACGGATTAAGCCATGCCTGGGCAGAAAATAGATAAATAGGTAGAAATTCAATTTTTTTTCCTAGGGTGGGTGTAGCTTGGTGGTAGAGGTCATGTGACTGAGTGGCTGTGACTGATGTCAAGTTGGCCACACCCACTCAGTCACAAGACCCCAACAGGTCACGCCCACCAGGCCACGCCCACAGAACCAGCAGTGGAAAAATTTGAATCCCACCACTGGAGCAGAGTATATAGCAGCCAGATCAGAGGTAGGTTCCTACTGGTTCTAACTGGTTCTTTAGAACCAGTAGTAACTCAGTGATGATGTCATGGAGCCAGTTCCTTTGGTGTCTTTGTGGGTGCTGCCATTTTGGATTTTGTGAGGCGCGACCCTGAGCGAACCGGCAGCAAAAATAATCAGAACCCACCCCTTAGCCAGATTTATGGTTATTATTTTTGAAAGTTGAAAACGGAGCTATTTTGCAAATCATTTATTTATTGTCATTTCTATTTTCTTATTTAATAATGAATTTATTTACTATATTCTTTTCACTATGGTTGTTTTATTTATTTTCAATTCTTTGTTTGCTACACATTCAAGTGATTTTCAGTCCTTACAATTATGTATTAAAACAAAATCTTAATGACTTTGTTCTGAATTCTAAGGATTCAATATTTTCCTTATTGTAAGCCTTAATGCTATAAACCTTCCAGTATTGTGCAATTACACCCAAATGCTTCTTGTTTTCTTTATGATAATCAGCTTTTTTTCCTAGGCTATTAACAAGCCTACTTTGTCAAATCAGCAAATTTGATTCTGATGTAATATTTTCTATTAAGAAAATCCTGACTTGTTGTTTAATGAGATAATTAAATTGGAGGGGAGGTCTCAGAAGATGAAAAGGAGTACTTTAATTACAGAAAACAGGTGCACGTTTTTAGAATAACTTCCAGCTTATTAAATTCTGCATTGATGAGGAAGCTTATTAAATTCAGATGCAATGTGAAGTTGAGAACAAATGTGGAAAAACTTAAGGGACAATTCGATAGAAAGAAAAAGGAATTTTTATAATTTTTATTTAATTTAAATGTATACCATTTTAAAATGTATACTATTTACTGTTTTTAAACAGCATGGCAGTTAAAAGTCGCTACTAGGAGACAATAGTAGATAATTGTTAATGAATTTTTACACTTAATTAATAATTAGAATGGAACTCTAATTGCAATTGGTGAGGTAAACAGAGAAAGAGAAACTGGGTTTCGAAAGAACTCAATTTAAAACATTCCATCCAAGTTGTACTGTTTTTAAATACTATACTCCTTTATTGATAAATGGACATTTTTGCTCCTGAAGTGTTATTTATTTTAGTACCCATAAGTTGGCTTACCTTTTCTAAGACCCAAGTACTTATATTGTTGAGAGATTGTGGATACATTATTATTACACAGTGAAGTGTACTTACATACATGTAGGGCATCTTCGTCTTTATAAAACTAACTTGTTTCGGGACTTCAAGGAGCATAAGGATTTTAAAAAGTGTCAGCTTTAATCAATATCATCTGACATTATGTGAATTGAATTTCTACCTTTCTACTGATACATGAGTTATATTCTGGCTTTATCTCTTCTTGCAGAATTGATTTGCCAACATGCAATTCTCTTGGCCTTGTAATGCAAATTGTGATGTTTCTCCCCCATTTACTGTGCAAGCTGAGATTAGAGTTGAAAATCGACTCTCACTGACCAGCTGCTGTGAATTTTTCATTTTGTTTCCCCCTTTTCCCTTTCCTCTCCAGAGTAGTTCCATTCCCTTGTTTCCACCTCTGGGCCTGGTAATGTGCTGATAATGTGGGTCTCTGGGGAATGAAAGGAACAGGAAGCTGTTGGGAATCATTTGGTGAGCAGCTGTGCCTGGAAAGAGAGCAAGTGTGCATGCTGTATTGCAAAGGTGTGAAGAATCCAAAGGAGAGTCTCATGTGAGAACAACTCACATGAGTTGTTCTCTGTAAGGACTCCTAGAAGCTTTCATAGCTATTCTTAACATGCATCCTTTTTATTGGAATGTGGGTGAAAGCAGTAGAATTCTGCTACAGCTACAGCTTTACTATGCTTCTTTGAATAAAGTACTTCCTTTCTTTGGAATGGGCTAGAAATAGAAGACTTGTAAAACAGGTTTCTTCCATGTGTACCCTGCACATGGATTGACATTTACAGGCTATAAAACAATGACATACTGGATCCTTGGAAACAAATGGAAAAAAGAACATTTTGAACCGGGAAATTTTAATTCCATTTACAATGCTCAGTAGCAGCTGGTAAACCTTGGGTGATTGTACAAAGTCAGACCAGTTTGACTTGGATGGGAGACCACCAAGAAATCCTAGCATTCGAGATTGAGGTTTTTAAAAATCCATTTTTATACAGACTAAAGATAAGTGGCTGAAAATAAAATGATACCTACACAAATGTAGCAATCAAGATAATTGCACCCAATCACTAGGGTTCATCCAGAGATCCTACTTGCCCTAGCTCAGGGCAGTCAAACTCGCTGCTTGCGGGCTGGATGCGTCACATGCTGGCCATGTCCACGCCTGGTTTAGCGAAGGGAAAAAAAGTCCTGATACATTATGTGATGAAGCCATGCCAACGCGGATTTGACACCCCTGCCCTAGCTTCAAGTTTCTCCTTTACTGGCTGAGATGTTTTCCTCATAGAAGAACCCTAAGGCAGGCAGAAACTGGACCAATAATGGTTCTGCAGGGGAGTAATGCTTTCCAAGGATGACAGAAGAAAATATCCTATGCAGACTATGTTGGGTGAAGATAGGGTTAATCTTCAGAGGGTTAATAATCTGCCTCGTTGGAATATTATCCAGCATCTGTTGCCATCTTATTTGATCAAATGGTAGAGTTTCCCCTAATTTGGTGCAAAATGAAAATTCATTTCTTCAGTATTAATATGTCAATGCAGCTTATTTATGTTATTTACATCCTATTCACTAACTAACCAGAAAAGGTAGATGAGTGAAGATCAACCAGTTCCTGAGATCAACCTTTCTTTGCTGCTTGTATCTGGATTGCTTCTGTTCCAAACCAAGCTTGCATCATTGCCAAATATTGACAAGGAAAATACCTCGCAAAAATAAAGGCCTTTGGTAAGGCAAACTGTGTTTAACACTACAGACTCCTGTATTTTGACATCTAAGTGTCTTTTAGGGATTTTTGCTTAACACCCCTGAGATTGAGCAAATACCTCCTGTGTATTGGAAAGAGAACACATCTGGCGACAAGCTTTTATCCTAGTTGTGGTTCAGGTTTACTGGATCAACAGGCCCAAAGTTCTATTTTACAAGATGATAATCTGGTTTCTAGGCAACCAACCCTATTTTCAGTTCCTTCCCATCGAGACAACTACCTCCTTGTGCATGCAGGGACGGAAGAGTGACAGATTTTGGCAGTCTCTAATTTGTGCTGAAATTAAAATTTAGCCCCTGAAATCTCAGGGCAAGGCAGAATAAAATGCAGCATTGGGAGCAATAAGAAGTAAATGGTTCCCACTAATTAAACAAAGCTACATCAGAGCCCTGCTGAGGGAGAGTTACCTCAGGTGTGTTCAGAAATATGTTTTTCTCTAGAGGATCCATCATTCCTGCTGTGTGCTCAGTCATGCCTTTCTGCAATTATCAAGGCACCATTTAAACAAAATAAAGGTGTGTATGTGTGGGGAAATTCAGAGTTTTAATAGACTTAGTTTAGGGCACAATTTATAAAGAATGTTGTGTATGCAAGCCCCCCCCCCCAATACTGAAAAAAACTGTGATGGAAAATAGCTCCCATGTATTGCTAGGATCTGTTTATAAGGCACAATAATGTGCCTTTGCATATATTAAAATAACACTGTTGATATTTTTATTATTTTAATATCCCCTATGGCTTAATTTGGACCTTCTTTACTTGCATAGATCTGCCATAAGGTGCCTTGTCTTGCTTTATTTATTTAAAGGATGTATTGCTCTTGTTTAATCTTTCCAAATGCTTCTCTACTTGAGACTAAGGCTTGTCTGAGCTATGCAATTATAGGGGGAAATACAGATAATCTTCTACTTATGAGCACAATTGAGCCCAAAATGTATGTTGGTAAAGGAAACATTTAAGTGAATATTGCCCCATTTTACAACATTTGTCACAGTTAAGTGAATCACTGCAGTTGTTAAGTTAGTAGCACAGCTGTTAAGTGAACCTGGCTTCCCCATTGACCTTGCTTGTCAGAAGGTCTCCAAAGGTGGTCACATGACCTCAGGACACTGCAACCATCATAAATATGAGTCAGTTGCCAAGCATCTGACTTTTGAGCATGTGACCATGATAAATGCTGCAACAGTCCTAAGTGTGAAAAATGATCATAAATCATTTTTTCCAGTAACGTTGTCACTTTCAGTGATCACTAAATAAATTGTTATAAGTTGAGGACTATTTTGTAGTTTGGGAGAAAAAGCCCCAACCATATACAGTACCTAAACGTGAAAAGCATGTACTCTCTCCAACAACACTTATTAGATGTTATATGAAAATGCTTCATAGAGAGAGAAAAAGTGTGTATCTCT
>JANHFT010009138.1:0-34689 GCA_032467955.1 Pseudoxenodon macrops
ACTTAACAAAATGAAGCAGCTTTTTAAAATAAATGCTTGATCTGAAGAGGCCCAGTACTATTGTATCTTCCTTTAAATAGCAGAGAATAATATATACTTCCAGCATCTGTACAAGTATAGTCTGAAATGTAACTGTCCTGTTTATTAATGCCACAAAGTATTAAGATAAGGCAAACCCTGACTTAGTCATGTTTGGAGTAGATCTATTTAAATAGTTGGGAGGAGTTAGTGTAACTACATTTAAGAAAACTTTAACGCATTAATATACTGCCATAATGTACATTTCTCCAATTCTTTGCTATTTCTATGGGTCACATAGAACACATGGACAGAAATACACAGCAAACAGTGTATATCATCTGTGCTGTTTGCTGGGAGGCAGAGGCATTTTTCCCCTTGTTTTCTTGTGTTTGTCCCCAAAAACTAGGTGCATCTTATACGTCGGTGCGTCTTATACTCCAAAAAATACGGTACTCTATAGAATCGGATAGAACCGGTAGGAGCCCACCTCTGGTCCATTCCAGCCATCTAGAGAGGGCCTGCAGAAAGGCCTGCCTCCTTACAATGTACATTTGATATAGAGAAGTGGTAGCTCCCACTTTGTAGCTCCCTTTTTCTCAGTGGTAGCTCCCACTTTATGGAATATGTTTCTGATGGTTAAGGCACCATTTTACAGACTAGTAAAAGTTGGTATAGCCCTAACTGATTCTGGACAGCCATTATAGGCATTTTTATATATCGTTCTTTTCATTATTTTCATGTTGTATTTAAATGATTTTCGTTTTGTTGTTAGCCACCGAGAGTCTGTCAAGATTGGAAAGGATCACAATTGTTTTTAAATAAATAATAAATTTAAAAATATAGCAAACCATCTTTAGAAAATCTTTGCCCTGAAATGCAGAATTAGAGATAGCTATCACTATTTATATTGTTTATGTGGATTGTATAGACATCAGCATTGTAGGAATGCCATCCCTAGTTCCAATGTCTTGGTTATCTTTCAAAGAGTGGGCATTTTATAGTTTTCTATTGATGAGTCTGTGATCTTATGCAGAGTACAAACCTCGGTTTGTCCATACTCGCCAAACTCGGTCCTTATCTGTGGAATTTGAAGGGGAAATATACAGTATAAATCTGGAGGAAGAAGAGGAGAAGGAGGAGGAGGAGGAAGAAGAGGAGGAGTTGCATGTCCTTCAGTCCAAAAGCATTGTTAAGCGGCATGGAAGTTACAGTGAAGAGGAAGAGGATGAAACAGAGGAAGGTCATCCAGAAGATGGTGATGGAATTAAAGCAATGCTTGCTGATGGGACCAACATGGTTGGCCAACCAGATTCTGTCAAAGTTACTCATAAGTAGGAGTGCTTTACTTAATTGCTTTTCATTATTTATTCAGAACCATCAACTATGTGTGTTATCCCAGGCAGCAGAAGTAAAGATAGCCCCAGGACAGATTTCAGGGATAGAAAAGAGAAGATCTAAGGGCCATGACGTGTGCCAGAGGTGACAGGCAGCGCCCTCTCTGATGGCACACAAGCCGTTGCCCCAGCTCAGCTCCACTGCGAATGCGCACATGCCTCCTGCCGGCCAGCTGATTTTCAAGTCTCTGCCCCGCATGAGCAGGGGGCGGGATGAGGGAGACAAACACACGGTGGTGGTGGGGATCATGCATGCATGCACAGCAGAGGTGGGTTCCTACCGGTTCTATCCGGTTCTACAGAACCAGTAGTAACTCCGCGGTGATGTCACTGAGCCGGTTCCATCGGTGTCTCCGTGGGTGCTGTCACCTTGGATTTTGCTTCTGTGCATGTGCAGAAGCTAATTTGCAGAAGCTGGTTTTTTATTGCTGGGCACGTGTGTGTGCACTTCACACACACACACACACACACACAGCGTGATCCTGAATGAACCAGCAGCAAATATATTCACAACCCACCCCTGATACACAGGGGTCATGCGTGCAGGTATGTTGGTGGGGGAGCATGGAGAGTCATGTGCGCATTCACAGGGGAGTGGGGGGGGGTTGCATGCGCATTGCATTATGGGTGTGGGCACGCCCTTTCGGCACGCAGTGACAAAAAGGTTAGCCATCACTGTCTTAAGGGATACATTTTGAGGAAAAATAATGTCTGCTTTTCATTTTAGGATGAATATCAAATAGTAAAGCCAAAGAGGCTTTGGTTTATCTAAAAGAACTACAGAAGATCTGAAACATCAAAGCTAGAGTAGCACATAAGCCCTTCTGCCAATTTCTCTTTGTGGCCATTCCTTCTTTTCTCAACTTTCCCTCCCTGAGCAGGAGGGTCTGAAATTATTTTTACCTGAACAGGAGCACATTCATCCTGAATGAGAATTCAAGATGAAGCAGGTTTATGATTGCATGGAGGATTTTATTCAAATTTGGACTAGAGCAGTTTATGCTTAATGCAGGGTACTTGAGAACCAAGAGGACAAGAAAAGTACATTTGAGATAGGACTAGTTTGTATAATATAGAGAACAATATCATGGAGAGCTTTTAAAGGATAAATATTTGATGGAGGTAGAAGGAGAAAAATAACAATTTTAGGGATAGTTTTGTATCATTTAAGCCCTGGGAAATGTGGTAGATATATTTGAAAGTAAACATATCACAGTTAACTGTTAAAGCAGCGAGAGTTATTTGCTTTTTTTATTGCTGTTCAAAGTCCTGGAATTTAGGCTGGGCAAGGTATCCCAAATATATAATATTTTATTATTTTTTCCTCTTCATTCTTTCCTTACAGATGTTTTATTCTTTCAAATGACTCTATTCATTGTGAAAGGGAGCTGTATCATTCAGCCAGAGCTTGGAAGGATCACAAAGCCTACATCGACAAGGAGGTTGGAAGGTCTTTTCCTTAATTTAGAATTAGAACTGGCATTTTGAGACAGAATAATTTATCAGAAAATATATATTGAATGAACATTTGGAATGATATTGGAATTGGGTGCAAATTTCTGCATATTGATATACACAATATATGTTCTTGGAGGTCATGGTAAACTATTGTTTCAGTGTTATGAGAAAGAAATTTATCTTTGGTTCTCTCTTTTCCAGTATCTTTTCTTGAATGGAAGATCCCCACTGTCACTCACTATGATTTCATATAAAATACTAATTTGGACAAGCTGTAGTCCTATTTATAATGATACAAAAGAGACAGCTTCTGATAATGGGCCATGTTTTTGTTTTGCTTCCCTAAATAAGTCTTTTCCCACATGAAACTTTTAAACACATTAGGATTGTGTAACAACAACTCTGTTCCCTTCAAAAAACTAATGTAAGATATGGAGCATGGAAAAACTACAGAATCTAAATAAATAGACTGTTAGTAGTCAATGTCTTCTGGTAATCCACATCACACTAAAGACCATTCTAAACAGTCTGTGGCCTTTGGAAATAATTGTTTAGTGACAGTTCACCACGTCTGAACTTGCTATTGTAGTGGCATGTGTAGATATACAACAATTTACAAGATGTGCTTGTAATATATGAATGATTTAAAGTGTTAAAAAGCAATAATAATTTTCATATACATTTAGCAATGATATGAAATAGTTTAATGGGAAGATTTATCAGGAACAATATAAAGATTGGGTATATAATATTGCTATTAAACTAACCATTCTTTTTTCAGATTGAAGCTCTCCAGGATAAAATTAAAAATTTAAGAGAAGTAAGAGGACATCTTAAAAGACGAAAACCAGATGAATGTGACTGTAGCAAAAAGAGGTATATAAAACTTTCTCAATAACTTACGTATTATAATCTAACTGAGAAACCAAAATATGTGGGAGCATGACTAATTGTTCTTAAGTTGATTTTGTAACTATGACAGCATGTAAAAAAAAGAAGTCATACACTATTGTTAGACAAAGTATTGTTTTATTTGATTTTGTTTCATTATATAATTTCATTATTTGATGGAATTCTACTTATATAGTTAAACTTCAGATGATTTCAGAAGAAGTAATCCTAGAGGCATTTTTAGAACAAAATTTAGGACCATGTTGCTATAGTCCAGATCTTTTATATTGTTAATATAAAAAACTATATTAATAATATTAAAAACTTTGACCAAAAAAATTCTGGTCAAAGTAAATGTTTCTGAAATCCAATAAATGTTTACCCCCAGATCCATGATTCTTTAAAAGAGGCCCACTGTATATAGAATCAATGCTGCTCCTAATCAGATTTTAAAATATGACATGTTTTTGCTTTAGATCGACATTTTACAGAAAGTTTTTTATGTTATAATATTTCTTTATAGCTATTACCACAAAGAAAAGGGAGCGAAAGTTCAAGAAAAGCTTAAGACAAGTCATCTACATCCATTCAAGTGAGTCTTGTTAATTTCCAGCATATTCTCTTTCCAGCATATATTCATGAGACCTATCTTCCAATCATCTTGTCATTCACATGCTATGGGAAGTTTGTCAAAAAAAATGTTTCACTTAATGATGTGGGATTTGGAATAAGTAAATAGCTTTAAAGAATTCCTTGGTTACATTTTATTTATTTTTGTATCTCATGTTGATGGCTTAACTTTATGTTCATTTCACTGGAATTGTGATGTACCCAATTCTTTTTTACTTCAATTTTGTTCAATTTCTAAACATATATTGTTTTCAATCTACCTGAGTACAGTACACTCCCATCCATTTCTATTGTGACTTAGACGTACATTAAAACTGACAAGGTTAAAGATCATAATTGTGTAAAATACAATGAGCCTATAATTACTCCATCTTCCTAGGACTATAACCAAGCATCACTTGTCTTGGTTGATCAGGGTGGATATATTGAACTGACTGTCAAAGCACACAAAAGATCCCTAAGCTATGTCAATGAATTTGACCACATCTAGCAGTTTTATTTACATAACTTAACTTTATTTAAGTTAAAGAAAAATGGAAGAGAGTGGATCCCTAAGCCACCCCACCATGGAAATCTATCCCTCCTCAGCAAACCAGCTGGAACCAGTTCTGGAGATAGGAGGAAAACCACCATTACATTGTGCCTCCTAATCTCCCCATAACCAGTCCAGAACAATAACATAATTGATGGTATTAAAGGTTACTGAGAGATCAAAAAGGGTCAGAAGCAGAGGTGGGATTCACTTACCTTCCCTACCAGTTTGCAAATGCGTATGCGCATTCTATGCATGCACAGTGGTCACGCGTTACATCAGGGCAGGTGGGCGGAGCTTCACTTAGTCACTGCTACTGGTTTCCCCAATCTGCAGAGAACCGGCTAAATACCACCACTGGTCAGAAGGAAGATATCTCCCACACACACACAATAGGTTCATCAAAAAGGGTTACATCTCCAGCTGAACCAAGTGAAAGAGCTCTCACTTAATTCATTTTCTCCAGGGCTCTTTGCTGAAATACGACCTCCTTCTAAAAAAGGAAGATTGGAGACTGGATGAAATTGTCTGTTTCATAGGATCCAGTCATAGTTTATTGGAGTGGTTAGACCACTGTCTCCTTCAGAGCCTGCAGAACCACCTTAATCTCATAACAGTTCATTCACCACTACTGTAACTCATCTCCAAGAAAGCTTTGACAGCCAAGAGAGAGAGATTCAAAACACACATGGTGTCATTTAATAGCTTCAAATAAGCTGTCCACTTCCTTTTAATTAGTTATAAATTGTTAGTAGGTTTTACAGGATCTAGTTTAGGGGTCCTTTTATCTGTTTGTATTCCACTATTCCCTTAGGGTTAGAGCTGCTTAGGTTTTAATGTGTCTCGTTTGTATTTTTTACATATTTAAATTCAATGGATTTTATTATTATGGTTGATTGCAATCAGACAGATGTTTAGACCGGAATTTGGTGTTTTTGTCCATCAAGTTCTTTCCAAGGACCTGAGATAGGCAGATGTTGTTTGATGGTATTAAGGGTATCATTGCAAGATGCAGGCTGCTCCAAGTAAAGCTACAATTGACTGGTGGTGATTATATGGCAAAGTATCATATCCCAATCATTATGTGTAAGATCTCAGGGTTCACAGCTTCTAGGAGGAAGTTATTGAGTAAATCAGCCTAAATTTCAGAGAGGGCCATTCTAAAGCATAATACCATTGTTAAAAATGCATATTAAGTTATTAACTATCTGATAGATGCATAAGTAAAGAATAGGAAAATAAACAGCAGTAACCATATTCCGGCACTGACAAAGCAGACTATAAATAACAGAGGAAGCGTTGTTTATGTCAGGTTTATAGGTATACAAAAAAGCATATAGGTTTCTGAACATGATTTTATGCCTTTATATTCTTAATGATAGAGATCAGTAGCTGAGAAGTAATATCTGTGTTCCACTGTGAAATAAGCTAGTTCTTCTTTTCTGGGGGGGAAACAAGAGCAAAACTAAAATCACAGTGATTAGATAAAGCAGATTAACTTCTCAAAACCTGGTGCAATCCGTATATTTTGCATAATAGTTCCCATGAACTGTAGTAAGCTTAGCCAACGTGACTGATGATACTCTTCCAGAACGAGGGAAAATAATACTACATAATGTTTCTAAGCTATAAGCCAAATTACAGTTGTCAGTTCACATGTAAAAAGTCTACATGTACATAGACTTAGTAGAGTTAATTGTTAAAGTATGCTATTGTTTAACATCTATTAAATATTCTTGAATGATTAGGGAAGCTGCTCAAGAGGTGGATGGTAAACTTCAGCTCTTCAAAGAGAATCGGAGGAGAAAAAAAGAAAGGAAAGGGAAAAAGCGCCAGAAGAAAGGAGACGAATGCAGCCTTCCTGGACTCACTTGCTTTACTCATGACAACAATCACTGGCAGACTGCGCCTTTCTGGAACTGTGAGAACCACTTCCAGTAGATGCATGCTCATGGGAATAAGAATTGATGTGAGCTCTTAGGGAGTTGGAGGGCATATTTGTTCTGGATCTCATATGGAGAGGAGAGGAAAAGACAATGAGCTCATTAAAAATGGGTATGTTAATTCAAACTAGAATTACATTTAGAGCTGAACTAATTTATAGATTTCTGAGTGAAAAGAGTTCCCAATAAATGAAACCAGAGATCTTGTGTGACCCAGTAGGAGTATAAAGATTTGCCTGATTAAATAGATGGTGGTGGGCAAAAGGGACAGCAACATATGTGACAGTGCTAGGAAACCTAGCAGTGCCCATTATCTATTTAGTGATGTATCTGGAGGAGGTCCGTAGGCAAACAGGGCCAATTCATTGCTCAGTTCAGGAAATCTAGAGCTTGGAACTCATCCAGTGGTGGGCTGTCTAGGCTCTGCTTTGAAGAACTCCCAGGAGAGAAAGTTCTCCTGGAAGCTAATCTAATTGCAAACTGGTCTTATCATCAGGAGGTTGTTTTACTAACATTGTAAGATGGTTTGCAGAAATGTTTTTGTGCACTTGTAACAGCTACAGCTGTACTTTGTACAAGCTTTGTCCACTAATATGCAATGTCATTGCATGAAGCTTGTGATATGCTTATGGAACTATCAACGGATTGCCCTTGCTCAAGTGAAGTGAATACACACATGTTTACATTTATTTTTTCCCCTTATAACAGTGGGATCATTTTGTGCTTGTACAAGCTCCAACAACAACACTTACTGGTGTTTGCGAACAGTAAATGAAACACACAACTTCCTCTTCTGTGAATTTGCTACAGGATTTTTGGAGTATTTTGATATGAATTCTGATCCTTATCAGGTAAATGCATGTTAAAAATGATAGTTATAGAACACTACCTTAGTTAAGCCACTATTAATACATTTCAATTATATCCCATTTTATAACTTGAAACTAAATAATGTAAGCTGGTCTCCCCAAATACTTTCATATCCAAGTTTTGATCCAAGCGTACAGTCATGAATACTTTGCAGCTTTCTTAGTACATGGCGTATGTGGCATGAGAAAAGATTACAGGTAGTGCTTGACTTACAACCAGTTGCTTAATGACTGTTCAAAGTTATGACAGACTTCCCTGGGGTACTTATAAGCCAGTTCCAAAGTTTTGAAAGCTGGCCCCCCTCCAGGGTCACATAGTTATATGTTAGGCTCCCTGCATTTGCAGCTTTTTGCTCCCGAGGTCACATAACTGCCTTTTATGGTGATTTTGCCAAAAACTGGCATTTACTTCCAGTTTTTGGCAAGAGCAGCTTCTTCGTTCATGTACTGCAAAAAAGATTGGATTGGTCATGTGGGTGACCTGATGACCATTACAACTTATGACCATCAGAGGCAGACTGCATTAGAGTTGTAAATCAAGAATTATTTGTAGATCCTTGCATATGTGTTCCAAATGGATTAATATAACTACAAAAGAAATGTGAGAAGTAGTTATAACTTGCTGAAAGTCCACATACGTAAGCATAATCATTTAAGGTTCACACCTTTTGCAGATGCAGGCATTCATTTCTTTCTTTCCATGCCCAGCTAACAAATTCGGTACATACGGTAGAAAGAGGCATTTTGAACCAGCTACATCTTCAGCTAATGGAGCTACGAAGTTGTCAAGGTTATAAGCAGTGCAATCCAAGACCTAAGGGACTTGACACAGGTAACAATCTATGGTTTAAAAACTGGAATATTGTGTTTTGTTTCCCCTAATTATTCCAAGGAGCAGCTAAGTTGTCTGTGAAACCTCTTGCTGTGTAATAAATAATTCAAGAATCAAAATATGGATCCTGACAATGACTTTTAGTTAAGGACTTAAAAGCTCAAGAAAATAATGTACTTCACTGAACATATAAATAATACATATCAAAATATTTTATTTTTATTTATTTATATTCCACCTTTATTGAGTTTATGAATAACCCAAGGTGACAAACCAATCTAATATTTCTTTCTTCTATTTACCCCACAACAATTACCCTGTGAAGTGGGTTGGACTGAGAGACAGTGATTGGCTCAATCATCTAAGCAGTAGAAAAACGTGCAATTTCCTTATTTACCCATATGTTTGCTCTACGTATTTCTAACAGACAGGCATTTTTTTTGTCAATGTAAGCTTGGATAGCTTTAAGAAATCATCCCTACCTTATACAATAATTACCCATTATCAATAAATTAAAGGTAAAGGTTCCCCTTGCACATATGTGCTAGTCATTCCTGACTCTAGAGGGTAGTGCTCATCTCCATTTCAAAGCTGAAGAGCCAGTGCTGTCCGAAAACGACTCAGTGGTCATGTGGCTGGCATGACTAAACGCCAAAGGTGCACGAACCCTGTTACCTTCCCACCAAAGGTGGTCCCTGTTTTTTCTACTTGCATTTTTACATGCTTTCGAACTACTAGGTTGGCAGAAGCTGGGATAAGTAAGGGGAGCTCACTCCGTTACGCGGCACTAGGGATTCAAACCACCAAACTGCCGACCTTTCTCATTGACAAGCTCAGTGTCTTAGCCACTGAGCCACCTCGTCCCTCAATCAATAAATTAGGCTAGGTTATTTTCTCCAAAAATCCATTGGGAAATTGAGATAAGAGTATGATAAAATAAAAATAAATGACCTACAGCGGTCATGTTTTTATTATACAAATAATCATTAAGATGGTTAGATTATGAGATCTTAATATGTGTTCCTTAATGTTAGTTTGATGTTGCATATCCTCTGTATTGTCATTTAAAATATTTTCTTTAGCTGGGTTTGGAGCTTTCTGGTGACTAGGAAATCTACTGGAGATGGACAAAGCTTGAAACTTGCCTCTTTTTATACATCTTAGACCAAAACCAACCTGAACTTTCCAATAGGAGAAAGGAATTTGAATTGGCATCAGCCTTGCACAACATCATCAACTCCTATTACAGAAGTGCATAGCTGAGTCAGCTCTCACTTCCTCCCAAAGGGGCAAGATGTCCATTCTTTTATCATCTGTAATATAATTAGAAATCATGGGTTTGTTGCTTGGCGATTTATCTCCCATTTTTTTATGGTTTCATTTCTTTTACCAATAAACCTTTCCCTTTTCTTGTAACTTAATCATCTTTTTGTCCTGTTTTAGTTATTTCAGAACATACCTTACTCAGGTATCGTTGTTGGACTGCTTCTTTACTTGATTATAACCCCATAAAATTATTATTAGGAATTAGATGCTATGCATGGAAAGCTACATTGTGAATGATTTTACCAAATCTAAACACTAACAAAAGTTACTCTTGTATTTTCCTATATCAGGAAATAAAGATGGAGGAAGCTATGATCCACACAGGTATCCACACTTTATTATTCTCCTCAGCAGCTTCTTTCCAAATAATTGCATGACCTGGTCCATTTCAACTAATGCCTCTACTTTGCCTGCTGCACATCACATAGCTTTTGCTGCATGCAAGCGCTAATGCTGTTCATGAAACCACTGGTGTTTACATTTTCACATGACATTTAATATATTTACATCAAAATTTCATTTTATTTTATTCCACCTTAGGAAATTCACTCTCATCCTCATATTTAAGCAGAGGAAGGGAGAGACGGTATAGTGCAGAAAGAATGCTCAGCCATTTATTCACCAATCCACCCCATCTGTCTTTCCATCTAGAACAGGGGTGTCAAATTCACATTGTCATGGCAGTGTCACGTGACGTATCAGGACTGTTTCCACGATCGCTAAACCGGGCATGGGCGTGGCCAGCATGTGACACATCCAGCCCATGGGCCAGGAATTTGACAACCCTGATCTAGAACATCTACATATCACTCTCTGTGGGCATCAGGCATCTCCATGCGTTTAGGCAACCTGGAATGAAGAATACATTATTATACTGTTGTATGTATTGTACGTCATGATGCCCTAAAGAGGATGCTTAAACCTGTGTACCTTTGCACAGCAAAGCAAAATCAATTGAGCTTACATTGTATGTAGACGTTCATATATTTGAATAGATATTTGTTCATTTTTTTCTCCTATAGAACTTGATGTTTTATAAAACTGCTGTCAGCTTGCAAGATGGCGACCTGGTCCATCAGACACTTATGCACATTTCCCAAATAAAATGCAAAAAAGGGTTATGTAATTCTGCACCAGTAAAACTGATGTTATAAAGCTGTTGAAGTTAAGCCAATGTGGACTGGATCAGCATGCAGATGATATAGAATACTATGAGATAATAATTATTAAATCAATTTTCAAAGAAGAGTAACTCTTAGGATTATTGGATTGTTTTGCAGAACTTCAGTAGGAGGTTGGGCTTTGTTACATATTTAGAGTCAAATAAACTCTAAACTCTTCACTTTTGGGATTTACAAGCTTTGTTCTGCTTAGTTTCTCAAGGATTGTTACTCTGTCAAACTGCTTCAAGTTGCCTCTGTTTACTGTGGTACTGGTGGCAACAATTACCAGTATTTACACACTTTAAATTGATGGCTCAGTGATTACCTTCATCAAAGATCAGATTGCCTCAGGCTAAGCCAGAGGTGGTTGAGGGCCAGTATCAACTTGCATTCAGATCAAACTGAGCCAGAGTTTTAATCAATAAGAAACTAAAATAAGCAACTTATTCACCAAAGCTTCTATTATGATTTAAAATGAAAATAGTAAGTCAACTTCTTGGTCAACAGGTCATGAATTGGCAGGCTAATGATAGAAAGGTTTAAACTGTCTTGCATTCCCTGATAAGACAGGAAATGTTGTTGAAAACAAAGAGATTAGCAGTAAGCCATTTAAATGTTGTAGAATTAGTACTGAGGATTAGCTTGGGCTTGAAAGGGCTGTTTGTCTGGTGAATTCAATCTGTTTGCAACACAGAAACAAAGCTTTTCTGCCCCCAGTTACCTCTTTTCTCTTCTCTATGGTTTGTGTCCCCCTTGTCTCTTTCCTTCCCTTTCCATGTGCACTTACACTTTTCAGTCATCCCATCTCCATTCCCTTTGCTTTGCTGAGGTTTCTTTTGGAAAAAGGAAGGAGCATGTATGGTCATGTGTGAGAGAAGTATTTGTGGGAAGATGGTTGGTATATGCAGATGGGCCTCATTTAAGTTTGCAAATGGTCTACCTTCTTTTATAAGTGGCTAATTGTAATTATTTGTGATTCAATTAATATACATTATTTTCTTTTTGGGATATGCCTTCTAGGATCTATATGCACAGGCATACATATACACAAGTGTGCTCCTTCTTCTTGGTATAGGTACATTGTTCAGTGACCACTCAGATCTATGATGATGCTGAAGGAGGATGGAGACCCGGACTTCCGGTCATTGCAACATCCCCCTGGTGACCCAATTGGGATTTCTGACATTCTCTGCCAGCTTCCCACAAGCAAAATCAACAGGGAAACCAGTGGAGAATCTGAAGTCATGAGCCTCTGATGTCCTTGATTAATCCATGTAATCTTTGTTCAACAATGGCAATCTTGCCATCACTAAATGATGCAATCACATGATTTCATGCTTTATGACCGTGTCACTTAGTGATGGAATTCTTGCTGTCAGTTGCTGTCATAACCTGAGGAGTACCTGTATTCAGAAAGAGTCCATAATGTTGCTACACCAAACTATGCTGCACCAAATTATTGTCCTAAGTAACAAAACATAGAATCATCATCTTAAAATTGACACTTTCTAGATCTGTCCCAATGGCACGGGGACTCCCACTATGTTTTACAACCACACAATCCTCTGGGTTCGATTTATGGAATTCTTTATCTGTCTGGAAGATTCTAAGTTTGGAAACATTACTTTGATTTGTCTGAAGTTTCCCATATTGTCCTATAACATTTTGATTTTGTTTTTAACCTTCACTTTTAAAAATGTAATTCATTTTGAATTCTAATGTTTTGTATAGTACCAAGGCTTTCCTAGAGCAACTTCTAAGGTCCCTGTTCTGAATTGCACCCTCCCTTTTTCTGTAAAAAATTGCTGTTTAATTGATATCACTAATAACCAAAGCAATAATATCTCATATTGCTAATGATTAAATCATTAGCCAACAAACCTCCCTCCAGCTGTCTCTATCATTCATTCAAAAAACTTTCTTCTCTATATTTCTTAAGAATATAAAATCTAAGGTCATTATCTAGCCAAGTACTTTTATCACTAGTCAGTCAGACATCTCTGGAAAGTAAAGACAGGTTTTCAGTGTAAGACCTTCTTCTGTTGCTTCTCCTTAGATATTGCATACAGTGGCAAGGATTAAGATTACCGATTGATCTAAAAATTACTAGTTACAAATAGTCCTATGATAAAGTTGTTGCATATTATTCAGTGTTAGATACCTACACTTTTAATTCCAACCATTTCTCTTTCTCTTTCCAATTCCCCAAATATTTGGGCACGCCGAGTCTTCACTGTATAAGATTTGCTTCCTTTTTGATAGGAAAGGCCTTTGTTCAGATTTTGAAATTCTTGAAGCATGCTCAAGTCTTTCTGGGCGACTCCCCTGTATAGTCCATATTTGCAATTAGTGTTTATAAGAAGTCCACATCAGCCTCTAGTTTAGTTATGTTATTTCCATGAGCACCCAAATGAATCCAGTAATGTTACGTAAGGTAATGTTGCTATTGCCTATAAGGATATTTACAAATGCAATTTGTTTTTCCATTTGGTGTTACATTCTAAAAAAAATCTATAAAACAAATATATTCTTTACCCTTCCCAATTACTGACTGGAGATCAAAACTTATGGAAAACAAAGTCAACTGGGCACCTGGATAGATCTTGAAGCGTTTTATTGCCACCACAAAAGTATTTCTTTTTATAATTATTATGAATAACACAAAGAACTCTTGGTATCAATTATTATCCCTTGCATGAGAACTCTCCTGAAATTTTCAAATTGTGCTTTTGGTAGAATAATACTTGTTTTGTTTCTGTCTTAACCTGTTTTCCTCCACATATATTCTAATATAGGTCTCATTATTGACAGTCATTGTAGCTCAATCCATTTGAAGGGGGCAGGGTTAGATGTGGTCATTCTTCTTTTTCTGGAACTGGGCTTCAATAGCTTTTCTAGTTTTGTGCCAGAGATTGGAGAGGTTTAAAGCAAAGCTAGGTTAATATAGCTGAGAAATAGTATGAAGACAAGCAAGAATTAGCTTAACATTTTATTATCTGCAATGTAAAGGTAAAACAATTTACATGCTATAGAAGTGTACAACAGCGCTTACTCTTAAATAACTCTTCTATAGCATTTAATTTTTTTAATGTTTCTGTTTAAGTTTTTAAAAAAGTTAAGCCGATTCTTGCTTTGTCTTAATATATCCACATCTCCACGGAAAAGAGAAATTCTCTATATGGCTTGATTCCTGGGTATCTGTAGGGCCACCAATCAGATTAAACTCATCTCAGAAAACCTTCTCAACAGAGGCTCCTTGTGGTGCCCCAATTTCAGGATGTGCTGTGAGAAAAAAGCATTGTTTAACATATTCACCAATTTATTTATTTACTGCTTAGAAATTATTGTGTTTTTTTGTTATGAACCACAACATGTTTTGTTTAAAGATATAACTATTACACTATATTTTAGCATATTATTATAAGCCCTGTTTTGCAAAGATTTGGTAACATCAGATTGGAAGTACTCTCCAATAAAAGGAGCTTCCTTATGATCCCCTGAGATTTAATTAAGCCATGGAGAAGTGTATAATGAAAGACTGTTCATACATATGCTTTGGCTATCTATCTTGCAACTAAATGTCAATCACTATAACAGCAAGAAATCCATGTGAATGTTTCTGTAATGCTTTTCTTTTTTGGAAGAATTTCTAAAGCAAATTCACTTTCATCGTATTGAATGGAACCTGCTATGAACAAATGCAAGAAAACGTGGCTGCCTGGTATTAACCCACTCATGTCACACTTGAGCTCTTTACATATCACCACCTAATATTAAAAAGAGCTGGTATTTTCTCATTGCAACCAATATACTAAAATTCTGAAAAGGAGCATGTAAGGATTTTCCTGTATTATGCTATTCAATTGAGAAGAAGGCAGTTATTAAATACGACTGTGCAAAGATTAGATTGATATTTAATTCAAATCACTTATTTTTCAATTGGATCTATCAATCACTTTGAATCAACACTCAAACTAGGTATTCTTGAATCAATTTTGAAAATCAGATTGAAGTGCCAAATGGAACTGATTTGACTTTCCAAATTAAATTATGATTTGAACCAAAGCAATTTTAATCAGATCCGAGCTAAACTATACATGACTGATTTCCAATATTGCAAGTATTACTATTTCTTTTCTTTTTTTCCTTTTTAACAGAGGACACTTATGGCATGGATGGGAAGGCTAAGCTCCCAAATTTTACAGAAAGCATCAGCTGGCAAGGACTGGAAGATTTGTACAGTGTGAATGAAAGTTTATATGAAGCCAGAAACAACTACAGCATTCATTCTGATGACTGGAGAAATTACTTGAAGGATGTAGATAGAATCTTTGCACTGCTGAACAGTTACTCTAAGCAAAATCAAAGAGCAGAGACTGTTAATACAAGTGGAGACTTGGATGAATCATCCACATCATTTTCCTTGCTGGGAATGAGCTCTGCTGAAATAGATGAAGGTTCGAGTGGGTTGACAACCCTAGAGGCTCAACCTATCATCCCAACATATTATGGAGACCTGACCTTGAGCACAGTAGTGTCAAGCAAGGGTGGCAGACTCGAATTAAGCAATGATATTCCTGCCAAAAGGAGTACAAATGGTCACCAAGCCAAAACATGGGTGAAGATTGAAGAGCCAGTTAATTCAGAAATGGATTTTAGTGGGAACGATCTGACAGAACTGGAGTCCAGACACAGCTTCATCTTGCAACCAATTAACATTATTCAGAAAGCCTCTATGACAGACAAAGATTTTGCACAGGGTATTTTTGAAGAACAAGTCTACCTTCCCATGAATTCTGCTGCAAAAATTATCAGTTGGGCTTTAAATACATTTGTTCTGAAGCATAAAACTGAAATGTTGAGAAAACGGGAAGGTTTCCCAAAATCTTCAGAGTTTCTGAATGAAGAAGGCAGTGCTTCAAATCCACTCTCCTCAAATTAGGCTGGGTTAGCAAGTCAGGTACGATTAATTAGCTGGCAAATGGAACAAAAAAACAGCAAAATTCCAGTACTATATATTTTACATACACATTCTTGTCAATGTGGCTGAAGCTACTAAAATCCGAGAATTAAAAATTGTGACTTTTTTTTAACAGAGCCCTATTTTTAAAGTAGTGTAAATGCACCTTCAAAGGAAATAAGCTTGTTTTTCTGTTCTCATAACAAACATTCTTATCCCATGTTTGAGTAATTTTTATTAATTTGAACCATTGAAATTTCATATTGTCAAAGTTAATTTACATGCCCTTTTGTAATCTTTGTGCCATAGTCTTTATTAATCTGACTCGTCTACATGTTCTTAGTTTTGCTAATAGAATGTAATTTGCAAAACAATAAAAGAAGTTGATAGAGAATACATTATGTACATGGATTGTAAAAAGCAATTATTGGTATACTGAGATTTTCATGTTTGATTTAAATTTTTTATCTTCCAATCAATTCACAGTAACTTTTTTCTTAGATATAACAAACAGGAAACTTAACAGAAAGAGTTAAAGTGAGTTCATTTTCCAGCAGCTAGGGACTAAATTGTTATTAAGATTTTTATTTTTTCAGTAAAGTTTGATTTCCACTTTACAAAAGGTCATAATGTATTCACAGCTGTTCTAGTCATTTTAGAATAAAATCTAGTCCAAAGAAAGGTTCTGTATACAAATATGCTATATATTATTATATTGCATCTTGGCACACTTGCAGAAGTGCAACACATACCCCTTTTAAACACAATCTAAGGTAAGACTGCAAATTGCATTGCCGTATCTGAATGTAGCCATATGGAATACTATAGGCATACCTTTTAAACAGCAAAGTCCTGTACACAGGAAATAATGCTATGTGCAAAAGTGCTTCTCCACTCTTCTCCAGAATCAAGGAAAGGAATGCTCCTCACAGAAATATCAGGGAAGTTTGCATATGTTAGAGTGCGTTAGAATATAACATCTGAGCAGGAAAAAAATAGATACCGTCATCTGGAATTGTGTGAAGGTTGTTCAATCAGAACAATCAAAAGATTGTTCCAAAATGTGGGGTTTGGTGTGTTTTTTTCCCCCTGGGAGCCTAAACAAACGACCCCCCCAAAAAAACCTTCAGAATAAAGATTATTTCTTAGTTTTCTTAGTTACAACATTTGCAGAAAGTAACATTTTAGAAATAATTTATAGAAATAGGATTGACATAGAATTGGTTTTAATCATTAAATACCAGATAGTCAAATATTCCGTGTTGTTAATAGATTTTTAAATGCGTGCAAATATACCCACCATACTGTTCCCTTTTGCAAGAAACAAAAGCATTCAAAGCTCATAAAGAAAACCAATGAAATTAGAAGTCCTAACATAGAGGAAGATAGATAAGTATAGTTTATACACCAATACCATTCACTACCCCACACTTTCCCAGTAAATCCATATGCAGCATCCCCTATTGACTTTTGGTTTTCAAATTTCTCACCTTTCCTTTTCGAGGAATCCAACTCCAGTAATGATCTCAGCCTCCTGTTTCCTTTTAACCCATTCACTCTTCCTTCATATTTGTTTTGAAATTTAATTCTCATTAATTTTCCCTACATACAGTAATCCAGTTCCAATGTTGTTCCAGATTGTTTACTCATATTTTTGCATTCAATCCACATTCAGAATATATTAACTTTTGACTTTTTCTTTCATTTTTTCTTCACACACTTTGCAGTACTCAGTTCCCAATTTCAATTTACTCTTAGGTTACTCCTAGCTTTCCTTATTTACAAATAACAATGTGGGGACAAGCACGTTCTCGTATAAAGCCATTTTTTGTTCTTCTGTCATTCATTCCATACAGCATATATTTTCTACCAACATCTGCACATCTTAAAAAATAACTCCATTCATTTAGTACACATTTTACCAAGGTATACAAATTAATCTACTTTCTCTTTTTTGCCATTTATATATAAACTTGCAATTGTTTGCTCCATTTTATCTGTCAGACACAATTATCTTGATATTTATGTGTTAATTTTCAGTTGTGTGTTCCTTGTTGTATTATAGTTTATGTAATATTTACTTATTGTTTGAAGGCATTTAAGTAATTTCCATGAAAAGCTTTTAGTAGATTCTGTAAACATGGATATTTATCATTTACATGTCTCAAACTGAATGGCAGAACAAATTTATTTAAGGATGTGAATGATGCTATTTTTATATAGATTTTCATTAGGTTACAAACTGTTTATGTAAGAATTTTCTGCAGTACTTTTATAGAACAATTCTGGCTTCAGGAAAGTCTAGAAGCAATAATTCTTCAAATAAAAAATGTTACTTTACCTGTTTTATAGAAATCAGTCAAGTGAAATTTTCATAAAGGTATTAAATTATTTTAATTCAATGTATTCATCTATAAACTAATAAGAAATGTTTTACTATGTAATGTTTTGCAGTTACTTTATTTAAAATAACTATGCAAGCTCAGATACAAGTTGTAGACATGAAGATCCTGCAACAATATCTGTAACATCAGCAACATCCAGATCTGCCTATCCCAGGTCCTTGAAAAAGACTCAATAGGTAAACAAAAATGTCAACTCTAGTCTGAACATCTGGCTCACTGTGAGGCAAACCAGAATAATAATAATAATAACAACAATCAGAATGTGAAAACTGAAGACCAAAAAACCAATAGTAGAATAAACTCAGTCAACCAGTACGAAGGAAAAGCTGATATGATCTATAGAAATAACTTAAAAATAATAACAACAGAACCACTATAGGCCAGCACTAGAAGAATTCATGGATTGATCAGCTATCGCCAAGAAGAATTAAAAGAAAAGTTTATGGCATATGTAGAAAACAGTAGAACGATAATACTGCCAGCACTGGTAGTGCCCAAAAAAGACTTGACAACTATAATGAAGGGTGTAAATAAGGCACTTGTAATGATGAACATTTATCAATAGACCAACCAGCTTCCCTGCAGTAGAGCAGTGGTGGTTACAGAACTGGGTATTGAAATTTAGAAAATCAAATGCAAAATCATATTCAATCCCAAAGTAGAACATCAGATGCAAGTCATTTTTAAAAAGAGAAAACAATGAAGCATATAAAGATCAACACAAGCCTAATGAAAAATACTAGCTTAGCACTAGAAAAACTTTGGAAATCATAAAGCAACAAATAACAGCTATAGCTGGAAAAATTGAAAGCTATGAAGATCATTCAATTTAAGCAATATTGGTTGTTGAATCAGACCAGAGGTGATTCTTCCAAAGTATAAATGGCAATAGAAATGGAAAACCAAAAAGGAAAGTTTCAGAAAGATCTAGAACCTCAAGAAATGGTTAAAAACTGAGTGAAAATGATTAAACCATCTCCTGGAAATGATCAGTTGCATGGCATTTGACTCAAATATCTGACCAGCTTACATTCAATTATATCTAAATGGCTTAATGAAATATTGTATAAATATTTCATTAGTGATTGGTTCATAAGTGGCAAAAATGTATCAGATACTGTACAAAAGATCCCAGCAACTGCCAAAATGATTCACTAGCTCATCCATTAAAATTAGCATGTGGCAATAATGAAAAATTGGTGAGAACTTAAAGTTGAAAAAGCAGTCAAAATGGGCAGGATAAAATATTGTGAGATTTCAGAAGACAAATTGATAAAGTCTTAGCTCATAACACAACTGATTTAATTGTGATTGAAAAGAAGAAAGTGTGGATAATTGATGTGGTAATGCCAGAAGATAGAAGGCAAAGAATTGGAGAAGATGACATACTATCAAAATCTGAAATTTTAAACGGAAAGATTATGGCATAAAGCAGCTGTGGACAAAAATCACATCTGTTCAATTACCAAAGGTCACACTGCTTTGATTTCCACATACACTACACTGATATTTTAAAACTTCCTAAGTTCTTAGAAAGAGCTCGATTCATATGAAAGCCAGTATCAGCTAAAGAACTGGCAGCTGTGATTTCATACTATTGTGTATACAAGACAGTGGAATAGAAGGGGGGAAGGAATCACAAAACATAAACACCTACAAATAGAAGTAGAAAGACTAATAAAGAAAATAAATGTAATACCAATAGTAATAGGCATATTGGTACAATTCCAAAATATCTGGAGCATCACCTGAAGATCAGAGGTATTGATAAAATCACTATTAGTAAATTGCAAAAGGCAGCTTTACTTGGAACAACTTCCATCCTTTTGATATATATGTTTAACATTATGAAACATTGGACCATCCCAGGTCCTTGAGAAAGACTCGATAGTGGAATAAAAAATGTCTAAACCTCTGGCTGAATATCGTAATAGATTGTTGAAAGAAAAGAGCACCTTTTGTATATGAAATCAGCAGCCTAAAACTCTCTTCAAGAGTTTGTTAAACAGTAAAATAAAATCACATTCCACTCAACATGTATAAAATTACTGTTCATAAATGTCCATTGGATGTCACTACAACATCACATAATAGCTTGCAGTAATAATGATAAATATTGGTGCAGAGATGGGATACTTAAAATACTGCTTTTGTTAACTACCGGTAATACCTTTAAAAACATCAATTTTGGAGTTAATATAAAGTGAAAATAAGAGCCCACTTTAAAACTGGCATTAAATGTCCTATTATGTAATATTACAGATCATGAATAAATATAACTGATAGATTAAAGCACAGGCAATTTGACTCATACATAATGATTAACTAATTATGAAAAACAGATGCAATTGAGCTGAGCAGCAACAATATACTAAATGAGGTAGTAGCATGTATCCATATTCACTGCATTGATTTCTGCAGCAAAACTATTTTGGATCAGAATGGATTCTTCTACTATCCTTCTCCCCAAAACAACACTTGAAGTTTGGAATAGTACAATAAGATGTGACATAAAACACTACAAAGTTAAGAAGTCATTTTTATTTCAAAATGCCAAGTACGGAAGGTTCATTTGCAAACAGTATTTACACATATTGTCCATAAAGTTTTACACAAGTGTGTATGTAACAGTTTGAAAACTAGTGTTTGTTCCACTGAGAGATAAATATTAGTTCAAATGTTCACTAAAAAAAAGGAACAGTCCACAAATCCCCATTTAGTTTTTACAGGTGCAATTTATAGTTTCCTGACTGACACACTTAAAAACATTTATCAAAACTAACATTTTAACTAGTCTACCCCTTGATTAATAATATTTCCCTCTTTCAGGTATATTAGGTTAAAACAAAATACAATATACAACATACTGCTATTTTCCTGAAATCAATGGGAAAAAATATAGTCTTGTCCATATATTAATGGGGGAGTGTGTAAAGTATAAAAAGTAATGATTCAAAATTGCATATTTAAGAATATTAAGTTCAACTCTGGATTCTTTTGGAACAGTATTTTTTTTATTTTTCAGCATACAGTGTATTTTTAATTACACGTGGTTTTAGCTAACAATTCTATTCTGAAAGTATTTTTAACGTTCAAAAATCAAAGGACACAATTCTTTTGTCTTTGCCACCAGAGTTCAATACTAACCAAATGACTGAGGGATACAGTAATCTGGGAGTAATCAAGGCTCATCTATTGTACATTTTGTGTTCATTTAACAGGTACCATAGTCTGAAACACTGGTCTTAATACCTGCAGAACAAAACCTTCCCTACTAAGCTGCTCCTCAGCTGCATCAAATTTTGATTCCTAGACTTCCAAGTGACTACAGCTAAAAATAAAACAATTAGCAACTTTGGCAGGACATCAAATCACCCTGTCTTTGGCTATCTCTATGCTCTGCCAAAATGCTTGTTTCCAGATTGAACAGTTAAAGATTTCCAGTTGGCAAATGAGAGCCAATTCTTTCAGTTAAAATATCTAAACTAGTTCAAAGTTGTGCTGCCTCATAAATATTTGTGGAGCAAGAATATATTGCAAATTTACCATTAAGTTGATAGTCCTGCAAGGTAAGCAACTGAGCAGCTACTCAAAGTATTTTTCAGTCTCAGGAGGGAATTCTTTTATCCCATTAGCACCAGTTGGATCAGTTCAAAGCTGATCCATAGGGTCGCTCATTTACATTAAAGGACCAATGTACATTTTCTGATACATACATCAGTTAAAAACTGATACTTTAAAAAAGACTTTGGGGCGACTCTCCATTTTATGACCACATTGCAAAAAACAAAAACAAAAACAGAACAGTACCAATGCTTAAATGACATAATGAACTGATATGTATATTCAGAAACTCTATTCAAAAGTTTGCCAGAATACATGGTGAGCTCAAAACTAGGCCCACCTGTTTCCTATCTCCATAGATTCAGAAAGCAGGTCTGAAAAGGAGCTATACTCATATTTGCTATAATAGGAGTAAAGCTGTCAGTGCAAGTTAAGACCTTACATTACACTAAGGTACATTCAGAGAATTGTACTTCTATTTAAGAAAACATGAGCACTCCTTCAGGCCCAAAGGGTTCTCTGTCATCTTCTCTTTTGAGTTCTCTCTTTACCTTCTCTTGGTAGACTACAACTAGCCAACAAATTGGATAAACTGTCTACTTCCAAATTTCAAGTATGCAATCAATACTGAATGAATAATGACACTTTTGAGGCAATGGTAGGTTTGCATAAATAATCTTAGTACTGTATTATTAAACATATATTAGTATTTATGGCAATCTACATCCATGTACATTATTTACACTATGAAAAGATTTAACACTTATTCTAGGATGGAACAAAGAGATAACAAAATTATTCAGTTATAAGTTGAAGTATTATATTGGTGCATGCTCTCTAGTTTCTCTTCCATAGCTTAAAAAAATTTAATACCTAAGTTAGGAAACAGAGCATGGCTAAACCTCCTATTGCTCTTTTAAGCTACTGCAGTGACATTGCTCAAAATGAAAATACAGAGACATGCACAGTGCTTGGAAGATGTATGTCTGAGAAGAGAGCAACTGGCCATTCAACTACCGTAGCAAGATAACAGTGTACATGTTCAATTCATGGCATCAATTTTCCTCAGAATGCAATGACACACATAGGCCTAGTTCAGATAGGTGATGCTTTCAAAACAGCAATTGAGCTTTGATTGCATACTCCTTGTCTATTATGAAATATTTCACTTTTTAAATTCTCTACTAATAAGCATTTCCTCTCATTGGATTACCTACCACTCTAAAGATTGTTTGAGGGGTGCAGAAGGGCTTGGGACCTGACCATATTCTCATTTCAACTTTTGGAAAGCCAGTCCTCAAAAGCCCTTTTTGAATTTACTCTGAACATCAAATTGGTCCTGCCTAGGAAACTGCTTTTCAATGTGTGATTTACGAGATATCCTTAGTCTCAGAATCAGACAACAGAATATAACAAAATATTTTAGATTCAAAAATAGCAGAGTGCAATTGCATGAAACATGGCGCTTCCAAAACAGATCTGAACAAAGCCTTTGTGACCTCATCAGGAATACAGCCCTGAGTATTGCCTATGAATCTCACTCTTTTAAAGTTTATTAGCATATCTATACAATGGAAAGCTAACTTGTACTTTAGATTTTAGCAATTTGTAAGTCTCAATGGCATTTTTCCCTTAACAGATTTTTTTTTTTTTTAAGATGAAATAATTCTGGCAAGTGCAAAAAGCAGTAACTGGAATCTTTATTCTTCTTGCCATTTGTCTCTTCATAACTCCTCCTCCAAGAAGAAAAAGAGGGCTAACAATATGGAAAAAAAACCAGTCAAAATGTATAATTTTGAACCGACAGATGGCAGGATGGGAAATCTATAAGCATCCACTTATCTTGCAAATGTTCCACTCTAGCCGGTAGATCTTTTGCATTAAAAATCCTTAGTGGCAGGATGAAAGAGTTGCACAACTGAGTATTATAGGTTGAGTTTCAGTCTCAGCTTCTCCAGAGATTGGCATCTATAAACACAACATTACTTTTTTCCCAGTAATGAAAAAGTGGCGATCAGATCAGGATGCCCAAGACAATTTCTATTGCTGACAAAGCTAAATAAACGTCGTAGACGTCAAATGCTGAGGTCTTGTAAGCAGGTCTGTACAAGCCTTTAATATGAAATGGATTCTTAAGGCCTGTAAATCATTAAGAACCTAAGAACAGACAACTTGGCAAAACAATCATTTGACTGTACCAGCATATGCTCAGATTGATATTTAGGGCATGATGAGGTATGTAAACAGCAATCTGGGCCATGTGTCAGAACAAATAACCACTGTACCATACCAGCAGAGGATTAGATACTAGAGTCTCAGTTTGCCACACTATCAAGGTTAGTTTCTGTATGCACAGAAACAAAAGTAACCTTAGGTATGGATCTGGTGAACCCCATAGGAGTTCTGCAGCTGATTCTTGCAAAAATATGCAAATACAAACCAGTAATTATTGATAAGTTTGTTATGCTTTAAGTTTATTACAAAATACCGTAGTACTGAAATCACGAATGAGTTATAAATTCGCAATTAAAATGAAAAGTATAGTACTAAAATAAAACAAATTATCAATAACTTATCCTGTTATTGATTTGTCTTAAGATTGTCTTATCTCTTAAAATAAAATGTTTAATTGGATATTTTATTACTTCAAATAGCCTCTTTCCCAACTCAGGGGATTGAAAATTTTGATTTAAAAATACACAGAACCAAACAAATTATCCAGTTCAGGTTGCATAGCTAAGTTGTGCTTTGAAATAGAATTAAAAATAATTACTTGTTCTCCCCTAGTTCAAGAATCATGGATGCTTTATCTTCACCAGTGGAATACATTTCGATCAAAACTGAGTTTTACAGTAGAGAATCTATTAGCATTTGCCTGGAACATGCAACTTGAATAGACATACCTAAAGGACTTGCAAACCTACTTTAACATTCCAGTTCCTAAAAAGAAGAAAGGCCTACCTAAGTTGTTTGGAGGTAACCAGCCCTCAGATATGCCATGGCTCTATGCATTAAGCTGTTCTGGTTTATTATCAGTGGCAGATCTTATTAGGGAAAAGAAGGCACAGGCGTTTCAAAGGCCCCGTACTTAATATGTACAAATAAATAATAATCTGAAGTTACTGCAAGGGCCCCTCTATTTCAGAAGTGACTTCTTGTGAAGGCTTCTCAACTGATGTAGTTATTGCTTCTACTGTAAGGGGGCCAGGATAGGTTTGTGCTGCGTAATGCATTGTTGTTGTTAGATTGACATCGTTCCCATGGTCACCTTGAGAGTTAAAAGTGGGGCAGGATCTAGTCCTTGCATAGTTTTGCTGAGCAACTTTGTTACACACCACTTCGCTCACAGTGCTGACAGGAATATCTTCCCACATCTGCCTTTGCTGTTTCGTTTCTTTATACTTAATGGTGTACCAAGCAAGGAAAATGAATAGGAAGCCAACAAATTTGAGACCGGCTGCCAGACCAAAGTACACAAATCGAAATGACGTCACATCATATTCCCAACATGAGCCTTGAACACCACATTCCTGTTGCCACAGCATGCAGGTAGTATCAATGACGGCACCAAAATAAATTGGGGTAGGAATGTATGCTGTAATAAATAGGAAAAGTGAAGTCAATCAACTCTTATTCCAAAACAGTTATTGGTTTTTTTGTGTGTTTTTTTGAGAAAGTACAGAGTAAAGCTAAACCTATAATATTTCTATTTTAAAGCAGTTTTGGCTAGGATATATATATCCCATCACATACAAACAGAATGAGACAAAATTCTCACAAGATGCTTGTAAATGTCTTGGTTTAGAAGTGATGAAGAGAATACTTAAATTTTAACTCTTTCCAATAGTACATTTTTATTTATTTTGAATTATAGCCAATGGAGTGCTAGATATGTCTAATACTGGTTCATGACAGACAATTGTTGAATGTTTGAGAATTCTGTGAACTAGTTAATAGAAGAGCAGAGCCAGGTTGCTTGTGCGCTGATCAACTGTTTGGAGACTCAAAGTCGTGCAGCAGAGCAATGGAGCCAGCAAAGCCTGACCCTGTCCCTGTTTCTTTTACAGAACCATATATTCAGTTTTCGCTAACTATAATGTTTGTTATTGCAGTAGAGAAATATGGGAGAGGGAATGGTAATGTAGGCTTAAACCAGATCAGCAAGAGTAGATAACCGATATATCCACCCCAGCCACTGTATAAGTGCAAGGTTGTGTGCATGAATTAAAAAAAACTGAGAATCAAAATAAAAGAGGGCACGAATTAAAAGACGGCCTCTTTTAATTAAGACCCCATCAAAAGTATCAGATCATAGGCAGGGAAACTGTTTTTTTAAAAAGTGCTATTTTCAGCTGCCTTGACAATTCCTCTACCAATTCACATAATATTTCAATATAGACAATGTAACCAAATGTGAGGCACTAGATCTGCCTCTGCACTTACCAAGAGTTCTTAATAAAACAAATTGCATGCCAAGGGCAAAAGGTCTCTCACCCTTTTCCACAGACCTACAAAAAGATACAATACATTTTAAAGTCTTGAATGGGGAAAATGGTAGGAATGACTACTTAACTGTTACTTGACATAACTCTTCGCCTTAGCCATATCCCAGGAGAGTGACCCAATGCTAGTCACCAACCATGTAGGAGCCTGGTGTTCAGTAGAATCAAAACCAGAAGTTCAGAGAAACAAAAACTTTATCCAGGAAGCAAAGTGAGAAATTTTCCTTACATTTCTGATGACAAGTAGATTCAATCAAGTCTAGATTGACAAGTAGATTTATTTTCTAAGTAAATTGTCTTCCCTTTCTCCTTAGCATCTTGCAACCTACCTAATAATAAATACCCTCTCAGACACAATTACTCTCTCTGACTTCTACAATTCTAAAACATGTTGATTCATATGTTAATTATGTATCATCAAGGAAAAGATGAGTGAAATCAAACTTTGTAAAACCGTCTATCTCTAGAAGTAACGTAATTCATCATCAGAAAAGTAAAGGTGAATTATGTTTTGTGGGAGATGATAGAGAAACTCAATTATAATAAAGCAAGCTATGCTAGTAGATAGACATGATCCAGGCAACTTCTCACCTGAGAGTAACTATGATTGCTGATGGCTGGGCACATGCTGTGATAAGTGTTACTATGAAGAGAAAAATGAGGAAAGGGATGAGTGTGTTGCAGGTTCTATCACACTTTCCTGATACAGCATAGCCGTTCTCATTGAGATATGTTTTGACGATCACCACTCTTAGCTGGCTTCGCTGTCCAACTGTGGGTGGTGTGATAACTTGTCGGCTTTGGACACAGGCACAATCTGTGTAATTTCTTATCTGTAAAAGATTTAAAAAGTGTAAAACAATCATGATTCCTTATTTGTATTTTTATGAAGAATGCTTGCATCTGGTACATGTGTTTCATCTATGAGTAAAGCACAATACAGCCAGGACAGTTACAGCAGGTAAGAAATGCTCTTCATCTGCAGGCAAAATATTCTATAGAGAAAAAATTGTAACAATATTTCAAAATATCTGAATTGTGTGTTTTAAAAGGAAGATTTAACAAAGATCTTCCTGGTCTAAAGTTATAGTGTTGTTGTTGTTTTGCAAATAGCAAGCTAAATATTTAATTAATTAAATGCAAACTTTTATAAATTGTTAATTACCTAGTATTGAGGAAGTTCACAAAAACAAGGAACATGCATACATGAAAGGAGAGCATAGTATCAAAATTCTATGTCTAACAGTCCTGGATTGGCTTTAGGCTAAGGCCAAATAGGTAAAATCAAGGACAGCAAAGGTTAGGGGCACCAATACTTCACGTCCTTCTGAATCATTGTAAAAATACAAATCTTTGCGTTAGTGGGGAGGTGGCATTGACTAGAGGTGGCACCATCTGTCAATGTGGTCTGGGGGTCCCAGCCCACAGAGTAAAATGCTTAGACAAATAATTAGGCTTTAAATGATTATAAAGAACAATGAGGAATAGGGCACACAATTAAGATCTCTACAGATTGGGCAACTCCTGAGATGATTTGTGCTCCTTTTACTACATACAGGGTAGGGATCCTCCATAGCTATTAACTGAAGAGTTACAGAAATATTTTCATTTCTTCTAATGGAAAAATTGTTGGGTTTTAATAATTTAATTAGAAAATCTTCTGACTCTAGCAGACAATGTTGAACATGCTGATCATAGCAGCCTTCATATTACCTGTATTTATTACATTTATTTGCTACCAATCTTGTTTCGAAGTGACTCTGGGTGACTTACAGCATTAAAAGCATTAAAACTGTTAAGATAAATATTTCTAAAATGATAAAAATTGAGTTACAATCAAAAATAAAGTTATAGTTAAGACATGGGGGAGAGCGAGTAGGATCGGGGATGGGTGGGTGATATTGGATTATCTCTTAGTTCATCAACCTCTTCCAGTGTGATGCTCACCTGTTGGGGCCCCAAGCCATCTGGCAGAGCCAGATCTTCAAGCCCTTATGGAAGGGCAGAAGAAGGAAGCCTATTTCACCTCACAAGGAAAGATGTTCCAAAGGGCAAAAGTCATGGCAGAGAAGGCCCTCCTACTGGACCCCGCCAGCTGGAATGCCTTGATTGATAGGGCCCGCAGCATGCCAGTTCTGCCAGTGCAGTACTGAAATTGCCATTTCATCGAACTATGCAAAAATAATCTCCACAAACAGTTATCTTTATTCCACTTGAGGAGAAGACAACGGGAACCTAGAATTCTGCAAGCCTTTCTAATTCTGAGGGAGTTTTACATGCTGAGAAGTTTGCAATAGCACATGCTTTCTGAAACCTTCTCACAGAAGAAAAAAACTGACTATATAATCCATGGGAAGATGGCAAACTCAGGGCATATAAAGTTTTTTTTCTGGGATTTGCAAGGGGCTGATCAATAGGGGATGGAGACTATGACATTCAGCCCTGTATCCACAACATCACTGCCCCATAATTGAACTCAGTGCTCACCTTCTGGCGTGCACTGACAGCGAGTGAAATTATAATGTATTTAATAAAGTCAATTAATTTTATATGTGCCTTGGGTTTTTGCCTTACCAGGAAACTATAAGATTGGTGAATGTATACAGTGCTCATAGTTATATTCTGAGATCTAAATCTCACACCAAAAGACAGTAAAGGATGATCTAACAGTAGGAGTAACTGCCTAAAAACTCTTACACTGCCAGATGGCCTCTGTCAGAAACAGATAAATAAATAAATAAAAACATCTAACAACTACAAATCACTATTGTATAACAATTATTTTGGCTATGCTTCATAACGTTTGATGCCTAAGACTTTTTTATATGCAAAATAGGCATTTTACTATAATGTTGCTGTCAAGACTATTAAGAAAACAGCTTTGTGATCTACAATACTGAAAATAGAATGTATCTTTGGTGCATTGGTTGTTTTTCTAACAGCAACAAAAAATATCACTTTGACTGCTTGTGGGCATACTCACTCCTGTGCTATAATTTCCACTGCTAATACAACCAGCAAGACAAGGGTTAAAATATGTGATTCCATCTGATCCACACACAGGTTTGTATTCATGGATTTTGCAGCCACAATTAACATTACAGCTTCCAGTCAGATTCCTATGTGCCATGGTGAGAGTAGGTCTAAAAAAAAGATGGGGGGATGGCTTATAATATCCATTCATTGCAGAAGATAAATTGATGCCAACAAATACAAACGCTAAGAAATATATTTTCCAATATCATATAAAGATACAAATCAAGCTATAAATTTTAGGCAGACAGATCCACATATGATGTGATGCTAGAGAAATACCAGCGTTTCTTGCACTAAATCCCCAAACCATAATTTCTGCAGCTCCTAGAATTCCATCTAATCACATTATAAATTTTAGTCTTTTAACATAATAAAGTAGGACATACATAAAAATTATAATGTTAGTCAAGATAGGTTAAGCAATCCTTTTAAAAGGGAATCAGTCTGGTGGGGGTGGGGTGAAATCCCCACTCACCTCAGTTGTTATTGTGGAAAAATAGGAGAGGGGAGTATTAATATGTTTGTCACCTTCAGTTATATATGAAAAAAGGGATAGGATAAAAGCCTTTAAAACTGAGGTGCGGGGGGGGGGGAGACCCCCCTAATGCCTTAAAAAAAATCCTGGCTCCTTCTATATGTGTATGATGGATCCTAATCACTTGGATGCTTTGTTTTATCCCTGTCCTTTTCCTGACCATTAAATTCAGCCCTGATCACCATGATTTCACAGCCCTTGACTAAATACACAGGGAGACGAAAGTAAACTCTAGACATCTTGTCTGCTGCTTATTGGAAGATCTCTATCTTGCTTTTACATTTTGTTTTGATACATTATAATTTAATTTAAGAAAAATATAATGGATTAATTTACATCTACAACTTGATGCCTCCATTATTTTGAATTGTAATTCCCATCATCCCCAGCTGGCACAACCTCAATACAATTGAATAACTAGTTGGGGAAGGTTATCAGCATGTCAAAACTTTTCTAAACCCATTGCATGTTTCAGAATTCCTGAGGTACTGTATTTTTCTTTAGTTAGCTGAAAACTGAGTATTTCCAGCTAAATAACACCAAATGTCATGAATATTACAAAAACTCCCACCAAGCACAGAAAAAAACAGACTAAAATTCCATACCTTATTCTATGGATGTTTGAACTTTAAAAAAGTATTTTACAATTATTTTGATATGAGGTGCCATGGCCTATTAGATTTCCTATTCTCATTTATAGCTCTATAAACCTATGATATAACTAAGTTAAAAGTAAATACAAAATGTGTTTTGCCTGGCCTTTCCCGCAATTTCTAGTTCTATAATAATATTCCTGAGATACAGCAGAAATTGAGAACCTGTGTATCTCCAGATTTTGCTGGACTACAAATCCCATCTCACTGTTGTCTATTTTCCCTCTTGGCCACAGATTTTTCTCCCATGAGACATAATGACCAAACTATACACAATATTTAAAGTTTAATGATAATTGACTAGGAAATATTTCATTACTGTTCTCATAAGTTGCGCTAACTAGCATCATCAGTAAAATTTTACCAGTGTCTATGAGAAATTGGGAATAATTTTGAAATTATTTTGAACATACAATGCAAAATCTCATTTGCCATGTTGCTTCAAATTCATTCTATTGAAGACTCCAAATATAAAACCAACATAAGTAGCATTATAAAATTGGCAACCAATGAACAAGGATCATTAACTTGATAGTTAACTTGATAGTTAACAGGAATAAATAGTAAGAGATAGTGATCAATAGGTCAATATATGGTAAAATATATGGATTAACAAATTAAAAAAACAAAGAACATAAAAGGATTTTATCGAACTAAATGAAGATGGTTTGATCTTCTTGAATGGAGTATAATTCTCCCAAATTCTTGCACAGAATTGAAAGTATGGATTTAATTATGAATGAAAAAACTAAAATTTACATCAAGGCATGAATTAGCGTCATGGATGCATGTGAAAGTAGGAATTGATGAAAAATGTGTGTTCTGCTTCAACAAACGGTAACAATAAAAGAACCAGAGATGAATTTGGGGAGGGTGAGATATCCAATAATCAATATGATCCAGGGAAAATATTGTATTAGGTGACATAAAGGATGGCTAGGAACAAGATGAATAGAGAAAAACGTGATTCAAAGTCTCAAGAATGGATGATGATGGCAACTGTTTTGATGACAGTTTAGAAAAGAATTGGTCAGTTTCAAATATATGGTTGAAGCATTTCTTTATTCATACATAGACAGAAAAAGAATGGACTCTAAAAGCATTATTTATTATGAAAAACTGAAATTATATTCCTAAAGACAAAATAACGAACAGATACCAAACTAAAAAATATGTAAAATTTGAAAAAATTAGAAATGGATGATTCTTATATCTACACTTTGTATATGCTCTCTTATATAAGATACAGCATTACATAACTTATTTTGCCTAAGTAAATGAATGACAGCAATGAACCAATTGTGACGGATTTTCAAAAGATAAGCTGGTTAGTTAGTATCAAAGCTCTTTTCTCTTTCTTGCCCTGAACAAAATTGAGCTTTGGTCATTCATCCAAATGTCTACATTCACTTAGATATAATGACTAAATGAGCTCATAAATTTATGTTCTGAAAATATATTTCCACATCACCAATTTAAAGTTCTTGGGCCAATGTTCATTACCATAATTCGCAGTATTAAGTATATATTATGGAAATAAATATTTGTTGTATAAGAAGGTTAATAGATGTGTGTGTGACGGGGGGAAGATTGATTGAGTTTGGATTCATTCAACCAAATGTCAAGATCTGTGCTAAAAATACTCAGATTGGAGAGAAAATAGAATACTGGAAGCACTAAATATCCTTCAAAATCCATGTCTTTATGTTTTCCAAGGTCAAGCTTTACAGATTCAAAAACATTCAGCTGTGAAGGCTGGTAAGGACATAGGGAAATGTCTTAATATCAGATTTCTTCCATTAAAATTAGCTTATCTCACATTTAGAAGAGCATGACTCAAGAAATACCATGATCTCCAAAACTATATCCCATAAATGATGGAAATGACCTAGTATCCTTTCTTCAAATAAATAACTTAGAAGTGGTATGTGTATATCTAAAACACTGAGTATTTTTAGATTAGGTTCTTTGCATTTTGCATATAATACTTACCAGAGATTGTTTATTTGAACACAGCAGATGAATGGTTATTTCTTGTGAAGTATTTCAATCCATGATTATACAATATATTTCTTTGTTACTTACTTATTAAGGCACTTTTAAATTATTTAATGTTCTTATGAAAAAGATACTGCCTTTTATACAATACAAAAAGGCTGGCTTTGATGCAAAGCATAAATTATTTAGAAAGCTCAAAATATATTTACCCCGTGGTATATGGTATATTTATACCTCCTAGATTAATACTTTCACATCCAACTATGAAGAGTGTTGAAAAGCATAACAGAGATACTCCACTGCAAATCATTGCTAGTTTTGCAGATTCTCTTGCACCAAGTTTCAGCTTTTTTATAATGTAACCTCCTAAGACAATACCAACGCCAGCACTTGGAACAATAATCACACCTGGTTAAAGAAAAAGAAAAAGGGGGAAGTTAAAACATTTGTTGTGTTAAAATGTATAGTATGGAAATACCTTTTCTATAAGAGAAATATGCCAACTCTACATTTTTTATATTAACAATATTTATAACCCTACCATGAAGATCAATTGAAACTCCCAAGCTAGCTTATGAAATAGATAAATGTCATTTGTTTGGTTAGCAAACAGTTATTTAGTGTTAAATAATTAGAAAATAAATAATCACATAATGCTGCAATGTAGTGGAACGAGTTAAGAAGCAGATAATAAGGATTACCTAGGATTTGCATTTCTTCTCTTGCCTATAGCACCAGCTATGACCTCTATATATATAACTCCTACATGAGTCCATAGGAATCTGACAACAGCCAATAGAATATTAAAGGGCATGTTCTTGCACAGGAACAGGAAGCTCAAATATGAAGCCCAAAGAAGGTATAAAACCTACCCACTCTCAGCTCCATTTTTGTCAGCTGCCCAGAATCACATGTGGTTCTGCTTCATCAATAAACCATATTTCCAACCAGCCTCCATGTTTCCAGTGTCTTTCTCCCAGCTTGGAACTGAACCAGATGGATATTTCTTCCAACACCAGCATGGTCCAGCAGTACAAAGGGGCTTCTTCTCACTACAGGAAGTAAATCCAGCCCACTCCCATCCATAGTTCTTCTTGCCACCCTGCACTCCAAGGCCCCTGCTGATGAGGCATGCCTGCTGGCCTGGCTTTTCACATGGCCACAGCTGCTCACATAAGACTATCTTCCCCAGGTCTCGCAAGAAAACACATTGGGCAACCCTTTTATGGTTCTAGGAAAATGACAATAGAATATGTACCAGTTATATGAATCCTCTTTTTAGAATGGAAGGCCTAAAAAAATAACAAATCCACTATTTTTAGTTTTTAATAACCAGACTAAAACCAAGCTGAACTTTTAGTAAGGTTTTTAAATATCTTATAAAAGTTATGTAATTAATAATATGTATGAACTGCAAGAGATAGCTTTCTAAAAATAGCATTAAATTATGCTGTTCCTTGCTCAATAGAAAATTCCAACTAAAGCACATGTTTAATCACTGCATAAAGCACCCTAAAGCAAAACCAGTTTTCAGCGAGCAGATTCCTGCTTTACCCTTTGATTTGTCAAAATTCCTCACACAGAGAACTACAGTATTTTATAAAAAATCTTTTCTGATGTCTTCTCATACATGTAACTACAATCCTTGTCTTTAGTACAGAATAAGGATAATTCATTTCTTGGTAAATATACATAGGATTGGCTTCGTAAACCTACCGTATTTTTCTGAGTATAAGATGCACCTTTTCTTCCCCTAATTGGGGCTGATAATTTGGGTGTGTCTTATACAATGTAGCTTTTTCAAAGCTTTTATTTCAGACCTAACAAGGTGAATGAAGAGTGAAGCAATCTTTGCAGCCTTTCATTGCTATTCTCTCTGAAGAACCTTTTTTTTTTTCATGTGCTAATGATCTTCTGGCCTTTGCATGCTTTGTTGATTGGTTCTCTCTATCAGCTGTGCTTTAGAAGCTGTTTTTT